>CABHPH010105507.1:0-29337 GCA_902168325.1 Peromyscus nudipes
AAAGGAAAAGGAAATAAATGGGTTTTATTTTGCTTTTTACTTTTTAGCAAAGTTTTACTCTGTAGTCCAGGTTGGTCTGAACCCTAGCAGGTTGTTCCCAAATCCTGGGATTAGAGGTGTGAGGCACCACACCCAGGCCCAAGATCATTTTGAAACCTCGGGGAGATATATCCAGGCAGCTAACCAGTGAAAATGATGTTTTGACTGTTAGACTATAGAAACAGGCAAAAAGTTGCATGTGTGTGTTTAGCTTAGACTCGTTACCATAGCAATTTCTGAGACTTCCTCATTTATTCCAGGTCATAGGTAGCAGGAGCTTGTTTTGCAGAGTACCACATAAACTGTGTCTCACTGTGGTGTAATGCACACTCTTCCTCTCCACAAAATGCTTTCGATTTATGGGGAAATTTTTGATAAAGATCTTCTCCCTTTGGGAAAGTGTGGATGGTGATGGTATGAGGCTGGACCAAAAGAGCCAGGAAAAAAGAGGTCAAACCAAGCAATGGGTCTTTCTTTGCTGTCCCTGTTCAGTCTGGTGAGACGAAGCAGATCTTGTCTTTATGTTTGCGTATGTGGAATCCTCCCGATCTTTGTAAAGAGGAGGATTTTGAGAGGAAACAAACATGGGACGCCTTCTAAGAGGCAAACTCCATGTACAAATTTAGACTTTACTAAAATAACCAGTTATCTGGTGATTTGATCTTGATGCGCTTTTTAAAATCAGCCGGGGAGATGATTTTATTAGTGTGTTTGACAGGACAGAATCTCAATAGCTAGTTACTCGGGCATGTGGCGTGTGTTTTGAAAATCCAGCCTGCTTAGGGGATCAGACCCTTACAATATTCGTTCAGAGGTGTTTGAGCCTTCAGTTATAGGATGCTGGAGCCAGAAACAGCCAAATCCGGCTAACATACAGTTGTCAGGGAGACGTTCCATGTTTCACAGTTGTAATCAAATATAGGTGTCATTTCCCTTAAGTAATCTTGACCATCAGCTCAGTATGGATTTATAACTGTCTTCCTTTGGAGCAAACTGTGGGTATGCTGTTAGAGTTGGTGAACTGGGAGTAAGATGTTGATCTTTTTCTGCATTATTCAACCATGCACACTTGCTCCAAGAGCCAAGAATACCATGCTGTGCAGTATGTGTTCAAACTTTCTGGTCTTCCTTGCCCTTTAAGCCACAAAGTGAGAATGGCACTGTGGATGTTAGGTAAAGAATGCAGCTTGTCTGGAGAAATCACTGATGCAATGATTTCTTTTTTAATAAGTAAATACAGCATGTAACATTTTCAAGGAAAACTTCATTAGTCGTGATCAGGGGTTACTCTGCACTAAAGGACTGTGTGTGTTTAGTAAATGGATGTGGTGGTAATTTTGCTCTGGGATAAAAAATAAAAAAATAAAGCTTCTAGCAACTTGAGGGAATAATGTATCTTTGAGTTAAAGCTGCTAATACCCCTCCCCATGTGCTTGAGCCGACTGCATCATTTTGTAACATGTAAGAGGCTTCGGGATCTGAACTCTGTTGTTTGTGACCCGAGTTATTTATAGATTTGCAGTCTCCGATGGTTAATGTTTGCTATACAGGTCACTCTTTCTTACTTTTATGGGAGTACGCCTGTGGTGTAGTCTACATGGTTATGTAAGTGATGCAGTTACGAATTCTCATGCTCTTTCTCGGTTTATGAATAATATCCTTCTTTTACTAACAATACACTTAAACACGCAGAGACTGACGGGAGTTGAAGTGATTGTTCAAGTTTCTGGATTTGAACTGAATAAGGAACAGCTTGTTTAGCAACACACTAAAAATGCCATGATAACCTCACAATCTGTAATATGCACACCTGCACGTCACATGCATGGCATCCTCGGCTTGTAATAGAAACGGTGATACATAAACAATACAACAAAAGAGAATCAATTTACCAAAATCAGAGAGGTAAACACACACAGTAGACCATAACTCCACTAGGAAATGTGAAGGGCCGACGGAACTCTTACATAACCTTCACTTTAATAAATCTGCAAGGGCAGATGTCACGGCAGTTGCTGGAAATCTTTCTAAGGTTTCCAGGATGTGTTTCCATCCTTTTTTTTTTAAAGCACCTACTGTATTGTGTAATCTATAGCCAGCATTGACTAATTTATATTAGGTTGCGTCTTGAGGCTGACTCAGATCCCATTCTCCTTAAAGGGTTTCGACTGAGCAGCATGTGGGAATCATATGCAAAGAGGCTTCTCCAGGCAGGACAGAGCATAGCCTCAGGAAGGTCACCAGGGTCAAGCTGATTACCTCCTCCGGCTCTGGCAAGCTCTGGGCTCAGCTGGGTTACCCAAGTTCACAAGGAGCTATTGACATTCAGCTGCAGCTCTCTCTCATTACCAGATCAGCAGGGAACTGTCTGGGCTGCAGATTAACTCTTCTCTGTCCTGTTTCAAGATTTCTGTGAAGCCGGAACCAGGAACCGGAACCCAACTTATTCGTGATTATTAGTCAAGAAGTGAATCTTTACATTAATGCTGAATTCACCTCTTACAAGCAGAAACAACAGCCCACACAATCATTTCAAAAAGCGCTAGCCAAAACAGGAGTAAATGCATTTGTTTCATGCTTACATGCTGCAGTCTGGGTTTATTCCTGAAGTGAGAGTACAGGAAAACATTTAGTGTTCCACCAAAAAGAAAACAAGTCCTACTTAGTCCTGAATAAATAAATTCACTCTTTCTTTTTTTCTTTCCTTCTTTCTTTCTTTCCTTCCCTCTCTCTCTCTCTCTCTTTCTTTCCTTCTTTTTTTAATAGTAATTGTTGCAATTCATCATCACTTAGAGGTGTGTGTTTGCCCTGAGTTCATTCGCTAAGCGAAGTCCAGTTTCCAGGAAGCACAGTCCCCAGTGTTAGGTCACAGACACAGGGATCTGTGTAAGCCTGTTGCTTCAGGCTTTGGTCTCCTGCTGACACATTAGGATCTTCTAGAAATGACTTAACCTGCCTGACTCCATAAAATTATTTATAAATTGAGAATAATATTTGATGAATCCACAAAGCACGTTGCTATGGTAGCAACCTGAGGACTGACTCACTGTTAAAGCTAAGGACCACTACAGTGTAACTGTAATTGCAAGGTTGTCCTCGTTTAGTGTCCAACTGGCCCCAGAGTACACATTCTGCCGAATCCTTGGTTCCCTTAGGCCTGACATCTCTGACAAAATGTGAACCATTCACAAGTCAGGTCAACTTCTCCTTACTTACTATAATTTCTTTTTTTAAAGTATTAAGCTTCTTTTAAAGGCTGAGGACTTATAAGACAAAAACCTTACCCACAAGGGAGTTTAGTTTTCCCAGAAGTTGTAGGAGTTATGAGCAATATGGTCAGTTCTGAAAATCCAAATATATAATTTAGAGCCCTCTTGGACTTTGGAGCTGTTACTCAGTCTAACTTCTAGCTTTGTCAGATGACTAAGCTAACTGCCAAAACCAAAGATGACTCGTGCAGTCTCTCGTTTGTGACTTCCATCACAAAGGCAAACAGAACCCCTTCGATTTACCTGGTCGGTAGATGGACAGGACTGGCCATCCTTTTCATTAGCTCTGTAGATTAGCGTGAATGGAGTGCATGGAGTAATGCTAGCTGACGACGATTTTTAGCTTTGTGTGACCATGTTTCTTCATTTCCAACTTCATTCTCCCTCCTTCCCAACTTGAACTAGCCTCTGGAGTATTTAACTCGACATACGACACTACCAGCTCCCCCCCAAACACTCCTTTCTGACTTCTTCTGTGCCTTGTACAGATTCGCCATTTACTTGGTCCACAGGCTCCCAGCTTCCAAGTCGTCTTTGGCTTTCTGCTTTCCTTCACCTGCACAATTTTCTCTCATCTATATCTCATCAGATGTGCCTTCATTTACCATCACCTTCTTCCCATTGATCTCTTTGAGACGGTACCACGATTGTTCTCATTCCTCTGTGATGTTCTCAGAGATCACTGGTTAAATTTGAATTCAAGAAGGTTCCATTTGAACTACAATACTCTGGCTCCAGTTTTCTTTTTGTTCTCCTCTGGCCGTGATAATCTACTATTTTCTAGAACTTTTTCAAGTCTTCGCTCCTCCTCCCCACAGTCTCCATATTGTGTGTGTGGATGCCTCCTGTCATCTGCGTTTGCTTGTCCACAGTTGCTGTCCTCTAATTCTTCAAGAATGAATTCATACGCACTCGTAGCTGCTGCTGATTCATTTGATAGATAGCCTGCCATGGGATCTGTAGCTTTTAGGATGGACTTAAGGCACCAGCGTCGACTCGCAGCACCATAGCTACCTGAGTATTCCAGTTACTTCTAAAGTCCTGTGAAGATAGAGGGGATTGAGTTTTGTGGAGACTGGGTCCTCTCTGCAACGTAGTATGGTAATTTATGACAGTAGATCATTACATATTATTTATTACAACTATGTAAATGAAATAGAATCAAGGCTATCTATTCTAAGTATTTTTGAAATATTTCAAATGTTCAGATATCAAACAAGTGAAATCCACTTCCCTCATCATGTGCTCTACTCAAATTTTCTAAAGAAAAAAAAGAAAGAAAAAAAAAGAACGATAGAAATCCAAATTTTAAAAAAGTATGGACACCAGCAGAAGATAACTAAATGAAGATTACAATCTAAGTGAGAGTTCATAACATCAAGAGTGAAATTCCCATTGGATTGTAGATAGACTGGAAAAAATCAAACAGTGAAATCAATTTATTCTCATTAGACTTTCAATTAGTAAGTTGTAGGAACAAAGGTCTCCTCGGGAATATTCAAAGTGATGTTCAAGCAGGGCTGTCTCCATGGTCAGATCCATCCAGGAAGCCAGCATGGAAAAGAACTTCTGGAAAGCAAGATAATTTAGAGTCAAGTTAGCATAAGATAATTACCAAAATAAATATTAGAAAAAAATCAGATCCTGAGGAAAAGTGAGTGCTGTATCTTTAGATATAAAAAGATTTGTTCCTGTGGCTTATTGTATGGGATTTTGAGGGTGGTGCATTTCATGGGAGGGAGGGTTTGCTTGGCCTTTGTAGGATGCCCATCCAGGTTTGAAATAAAAGCTTACCAAAGCAGAGCAGTAGGAGAAGAGCCTAACAACGTTATTTAGTCAAAGTTTACATGTGACATAGGAGCCTACAGAAATGAAGTCACAAGGAGTCAGGGAAACCTGACATATTTTCTGTTTCCATTCCATGATGAATAAACTTCTGTCGATATAGAAGTCATGAGATTGAACAAAAGCTCGTGATCTAATGATCCCAGACTGAGAGGGAAAGCAGCAAGCCCTGTCTAACCAGGATCTGATTGGCCTCTCTGCACTGTGCTCATTCCTGCCAGATGAAGAAGAGGGTCCCTTCTAATGAGGGTCTTCTGACCCACTACCAGACAAGGCAGGCCGAAGACTTGTTTATAACCATGTTGTAGAATATTATTTTCAAGGTGTGCTCCATTTGTTCATGCTGTGGAACATTTGTTTAATGATGCCAAGATGTGTTGCATTCTTTCATGTTGCATCTGTATAACTCTGTGAAACTGTGTTACTCTGCCTGTCTAAAACACCTGATGATCTAATAAAGAGCTGAACAGCCAATAGGAAGGCTGGAGAAAGGAGAGATGAGGCTGGCAGGCAGAGAGAATGAATAGAAGGAGAAATCTGGGAGGAGAAGAAGAAAGAGAAGAAAGAGCAAGAAAAGGAGGAGAGGAGGACTCTAGGAGCCAGCCATCCAGTCACACAGCCAGCCACAGAATAAGAGTGAAAGTAAGATGCCCAGAAACAGAGAAAGGTAAAAGTCCAGAGGCAAAAGATAGACAGGATAATTTAAGCTGGCTAGAAACCAGCCAAGCGAAGGTCAGGCATTTATAATTAAGAATAGGCCTCTGAGGGTGATTTATTTGGGGGCTGGGTGGTGGGCCCCCCCCACAAGAGCAAAGAGAGAAAGAGTCAAAAGACTGAAAAACAACCCATAACATAGCCACTTTCTATAGAAAGCCCGGGGGTGGGGGGTTGGAATCTTATTTCTAGGTTGATGAGTGTCTTTGGGGAAAGCAAGCTATTCCTATCATCTACCTTGGCAGAGGGAGAGCAGGGAGTCTAGGTGTTGTGGCTTGGGAAGAAGAGCTGAGAAGATTGAGTGTTGTCTCTCAGCTCCTTTCCTTTCGTTCAAAGTATCCAGAAGGCACTGGACTCTGGGAGGTCCTAGTCAGAGCCCCGTCCACATTATGGAGTACCTTTTTATAACAATTTAAAAACTTAGTGTCCAAAGCATTAGCTATTGTGATGATATTTTCAAGGTGTATTTTAGTAGATTCTTTTTCTTCATCTCCTCTACCCTTGGTTAGCCTTAGTCCCACTTGTAACCCCCCCCCCCATGTCTTTTCCTCTTTCTCCTCTCACGTGGATGTATGTATGCACGTGTGTGCACAAGTATACATTGCAGGGTATCATCCACATGTGAGAAAGAACACAGTGATTTTATGTTTCTGAGTTTGAATCACCTGATTTAATATTATACTTTCCAAATCCAACAATTTTCCACATATCTTGTGATTCCACCTTTTTTATATCTGAGTGAAATTCTGTTGTGTACACGTATCATATTTGCATTATCTATTCATTTGTTTATGTCATATAACATGGTCCCAGAGCAGCAATAAATATGGGTGTGAAAATGTCTCTGTGGCAGGGTATGCAGTCTTTTGCACATATGCCCAGGAGTGGTCTAGTGGGTCATATTGTAGTTCTCCTTTTTTTTTTTTTTTTTTTTTTTGGCTCTTCTAGACAGGATTTCTCTGAGCAACTCTGGCTGTCCAGGAATTAGCTGTGTAAACCATGCTGGCCTTGAACTCACAGAGATCCACCTGCCTTTTAATCCTTAGTGTTTAAAAGCGTGCATCGCCACTACCCAGCTCTACTTTTAATTGTTTTGAGAAAGCTCCATATTGCTTTCCAAAATGGCTGTACTGGTTTGCAGTCCTACCAGCGGTAAATAAGTGCTGATCTTTCCCCACATTTCCTCCAACAGTTTCGTCCGATTTCTTTGAATTTTTTTAATGACATCTTTACATCTTGAGATTATAATATAATTACATCATGTCCTCCTTCCCTTTCCTCCTCTAAACTTTTGCATATACTCTCTCCTCGTTCTCTTTCAAATTCATTGTACAGTTCGGCAGGTTGTACGAATGTGTTTAGGAACATATATGGACATACAAATATGTGTGTGACAACAATTCATGAAAATAGAAGCCTGGACTTTGCTGTCCGATTTCTGGATGCCAGCTGTTGTGACTAAGATGAGGTGGTATCTCAAAGCAGTTTTCATTTGCGTTTCCCCAGTGACTAGGGATGCTGAGTTCTTTAAAATGCTTACTGGCCATTTGTCTTTCCTCTTTTGAGAATTGTCTGTTCATTTCATTTGCCTATTTGCTGACAGTTTTAAAAACATATTTGTTTTATATTTAATGGTGTGTGTCTGTGTGTCTGTGTGTCTGTGTGTCTGTGTGTGTCTGTGTATGGGTACATTCAAGTGCTGGGGCCTGTGGAGGTCAAAGGTGTCAGACCTCTCTAGAGATGGATTGTAGGCAGTTGTGAGCTGCTCAGCATGGCTTCTGGGAAGCAAATTTGGTCCTCCACCAGAACAGCATGTACTCTGAACTGCTGAGCCATCTCTCCAGCCCTAGTTTTGTGTTTAAAATTTGCAGCTCTCTTACAATTTTGGATAATAGCCCCCTGTCTGAAATACAGATAGTAAATATTTCCCCCCATCCTGTGGACTGCCTGAGTGCTCTGCTGCTGTGCATATCTGTTAATTTCGCGTCCTCTCCTTTGTTGGTTCTTGGAGGGGTCTAGTTCCTGTGCTATTGGGATTCTGTCTGGAGCTCTTTCCTAAACTTGTTTGTAAAGTGTATCTCCGTGTTTTCCTGTTATCACTTTCAGTAATTTAGACTTGCAGTTTGATCCATGTCTAATTGATTGTTTGTAGCCTATCTGTGGCAAACTCTGGGACCTCGCCAGTTCTGGGGTGAACTCTGGCACCCCTGGAACTAAAGATCCAGTTCTTCAGGGAACTCTGGGACTCCCAGAGTCAAAGACTGTGTCTCAATTTATTGGACTCTGGTACAACTGAGATCAAAACCTTAATACCAGGGTGAACTCAGGGACCCCTGAGATCAAAGGTTTGATCACTTGTGATATTGTGGAGTTGGTGGGACCAAATCCTGTCCCATAGCAAATTCTGGATGTGCTGTTGCCAAGTCACCAGCCCTGCAACAAACTTTGGAACCACTAGTGCCAAAAGTTTGTTTCTATGGTGAACACTGTTTCAGATGAATATGTTTGTGTATTTGCACAGTTTCAAAATATTTAAAATAATAATAAATTCACAAGGTCCAACAGTTTCAATAACAGCAATTTGTGATATAATGCCACCTACCTTGGTAATCCAGTTGTGGCAAGTACAGGTTCCTTTATTCCAATTATAATTATTAATATTAGCTCCCATATCACACAACACACAATAATGATATCTATGTGCATACACGGTGTTCACTATATGAATACAAGTTAGAGAGGCCGCATTAGAATTCAAGAGGTTTCAGAAATGGGCTGAGAAAGAGTCAGTATTGATAACAGATCAACCAGCAGCAAGTAAGAGACCAAACTAGGGTTCCAGGGCAGGAAATAATGGGTTTAGGTCCAGGTCCTGATGGCCAACAGGTGGGTGGGCAGGCAGGCAAGCAAGCCAGGTCAACAATGGGGCACTAAACTGAATCCAAGCTCCAGGGATAGTGAGGAGTAAGGGGCCTGATGCTCCTGGCCCTTTACTCACCTGCCAGGTATCAGATGATAGGCTGACTTGGGACCGTGCCATCCCAGGGTTGGGTGTCTATCACTTTAAGGGATCCAGGTGCTGAGGTTACACCCTGTCCTTTGTCTGGTATGTCTGATAAGTGCCTGGTTTCACTGATATGATTTTAATACACCCAGGTGTTCCAATAGTTTCAATTCACCCCCAGAAAATTTATAGGGTGGCTCTGTTTCTACTTCCAGGAATAAGTCATTTATATTTATAAGCCTGTGTTGCTGGGTGGTACGTAATAGATAGCATGGCTTCTGGGGCCGTCCAAGGCAGCAAGCTTTCTTGTTGGACTATCTTTCGATCATCAGCCTCCACACAAGGACCAGGAGACTTAGTATTAATTATGAAAGCTTGGCCTTAGCTTAGGGTTTTTTTTTAAAGCTAGCTCTTATAACTTAATTAATGTTTCTATTAATTCTATGTTCTATCACATGACTCAGATACCTTTTTTCTGTCTCGTATGTTCACTTGTTCTGTGTCCCTTGATGTCTCTCCAAGCACCCCTCTGACTTACTCTCTCCACCAGAATCCCACCTATGCTCACCTGCCAAGCTATTGGCCATTCAGCTCTTTATTACACCAATCACAGCAATACATCTTCACACAGTGAACAAATATCTCACAACAATCCAGGGTCTACAGTCATCCTTCTCCCTCAAAATGGAGTCAGAAGCTGTTTAGAAGATGGGGACTCCTAGGGCAATGCACAGCCTGGAAAACCAGTTTCTAAAATAAAATGTGGAGCAACAGTAGTCTATAGCCTGATCTTTCTACACTTAGGAACACTGGAGCCAAAGCTCTTGTAGTCCAGGGAACTCCGAGGTCAAAACCCGGTTGAAGAGTGGACACTGGGACCACTGTAGGGAAAATGCTGTCCCTCGACCACTCTGTGACTGCTGGAGTCTGGTGCAGCAGGAATTTTGCCACTTACAAGCTCAAAATGCTGCTTCCAGAATGAACTCTGTAACCACTTGAGGTCAATGGCCAGTCATTTGGGGGAATTCTAGAGCCCCAAGGCCAATTCCTGTCTTGACTAGAACCCTGAAGCCAGAGACTCAGAGCCTAGGTTCTCCTGTGAACTCTTGAAACCTCCAAGTTCTGGGAGAAGTATGGGGCCACTTGAGTGAAAACTGGGGTCTGTTGCATGGTGTAGCCTGTGATCCCTGGATCCAAAGTCCTGATTCCGGGTGAACTCTGCAATCCCTATGGTCAAAACGATGATCCGGAGTTAACACTGGAACAGGTGCTCCAAGTCCTGGCACTGTGGGAAGGCTGGGGTCCAAACCCCTTGTCCTTGGGAACTCTGGGGTCTCCCGAGCCAAAGGCCATGCTGCTTCCTGCATCGGTACTGCTGGAGGCAGAGCCTTGGTTTCATGTCCCACTTTCGTACCTCTGGAACCAAAGCCTTGGCTCGGCCACGTACCCTGCAACATTCTGAGCCAAAGACTGGTCCCTTGGTGAGCCGCATACCAGGGAAAGACTGGGATTGCTGGACTGGCTTCAAAGAAGTTGAGAAACCTCCTTTTGGAAACTGAAACTGTAACCCATTGGGCAATAATGATCAAACTCACCATGGAAGCCCCACCCTCCTCTCATGAGTACTCATTTTTCTTATCTGTAAAAAGAGGTAAGCGGAGTGTGATCTGATCGCCACTTTTAACCTTCAGGATAGAAACTGTCACTCTCTCCTCATTAGGAATGCATCTGTTTTCTCTTAGTTTTCCTGCCAGAAAATAGTGAGATGGTAGCAGCTGGGGTAGATTCCTTCACGGTAGTTATCTTATTATTGCGTCTGTTGGGAATTAAAGAAGTGTCAGAGGTGAACTGTAGTCCAACCTGTGGCTGGCTTCCAATCTCCCCAATCATCCATTGTCTATATTGTCTTATAAGGTCTTCCCTACAGTACTTCCTCGTGCATTCTGACCCATACATACAAGCTTTGACTCAACAGGGTGACTTCACAGCAGGCTGACCTGTCTGCCCTCTGCTTTCCCAGAAGATTAGGATCATGCTGCAGCTAAAGTTGGGCTTCAGGTAACCTGAAGTCATCATTTCCCAGACAGCCTGCGTTCATCTCAGTTCAGACACATGCATCATCCTCTCGCAAGTCTGGTGCCATCACCTACTCTCCCTGAATCTTCATGTTGGTGAAGTCCTGTCGCAATTCAGCACACACTGCCTCCGTCCTGGTTTTTAAGGGTCCTTTCTAGTAAATTACTTGCGGGAGCTGAGTGGATCGGGCCTTTGCATATACTACAGGTGAAAATCATTAGGTGGTTAACAAAGACTACCATGACAGGCAATTCCCCAAATCTCAATGGCTCCACATACGCCTTCTTTCTTGGGCACATCTCAGTCCAACAGGGATAAGGCAGGCTCCCTCTATTGAGAACATTGGCTTTAGGTTACCAAGAAAGGGAAAGCAAGATCTGAAGAGTAGTTTGTGAAGAGTTTAGGACTGGAGAGTCTGACCGGCCACTAGAACCCAGTAATTAGACCCAATTGGAAACAAGTGGAATCCAGTAACCTAGGGCTGAGTATGGTAACACACAACTAGAATCTCAGTCCTTGGCAGCTTGAGGCAGGAGAATCATGAGTATGAGGCCAACTTGGGCTACAATACTGAGTGGGAGGCCAGCCTAGACTACAAAATGAGCTCTTTAAACAAAAAGTTCAACAGTTTCCTTTTATTAATGATTTTGTAATAGCCATAGACCTCTGGCACTCCCCTGTTGCCTTGAAGCTAACTTTCTGCTTGATTTTGACCCTTCATCTGGCACAGGGTATCTTTATTCCTTCTGTATCAGTGTGTGACTGGGGCTGGGAAGACTGAGACAGACACTAACTTGAAGTGTCAGTTTCCAGTGCACTGACAGGTGGAGGTAGAAGATTATAATCTCGAAAACCACATCCTTCTCACCCTTGCTCCCATTTCCCCGGGGGGTACCAACCTTGAACCACAAGGAGAATGGCTGCCTTTGAACTCCTTAGCTCTTGGTGGGAAGTCATCAGCTCCAATCTCACAGAAGCCAGGCAGGCAACGTGAACCAATAAAGCAGGGCGAGCATGCCAGGGCTGAGGGATGAGGAGACGAGGATGAAAGAACAGCACAGAGTCCCTCAAGGGAAAGCTGCTTGGCCGTCCCACCAGCTGCTCCTGTTAGGCTACTACACTGATGTTGGGAGATTCTCTCTTGCACACCCCCACCCCCTAATCCCTTACCGAGGAAGCCAGAAATCTGAAGCCTTTGGTTTACTTTTCACAAAAATCACATAAGAAATAAAACACTTTTTTTGGAGGCCACTTGTATGATGGGACACCTAGCACAGCCTTGGGGCAGGGGGCGGGGCTTGGACCTGCCTCGCCTCAATAATGTACCTCCCCATGGGAGGCCTTACCTTCTTGTAGGAGGAAATGGCGGGGGGGGGGGGGGGGGGGGGGGGGGATTGGGAGGGGGAGGTTTTGGTATGTCAAATGAATAAAAAATTGTTTTCTTAATAATAATAATAAAAAAGAAATAAAACACAAACTGCAACCACAAAGTCTCTTGCTGAATGGTCTTAAGGGCTATCAGCATTATAGTCGGATTAGACAGTACATCCAAGCTTCTATTTAACATTTAAACTTCAAAATGCCTCACGATTATAAATTCCCAATTTATAACCCAAAATAACTCCTTATTTTTTCATAAAGAAGCTTGTCAATTGGCAGAGAATTCTGATTTTTTTTTACTTTATTCTCCCCAGTTTTGATTGCATTACTATTAAACATTGGTTTTGTTGTTGATGATCATTAGAATTGACTTATCTCTGTTTATCCTATGAAGATAAGAAAATTAACACCCCTTCCATCCCCCTTCTCCTTCATACCTCTTTGGATCTGTTAGTTGCAGCATTATTTACTTTCACCAACTTTATATTATTTAATTTTATACCAGTGCAGTTAATTACAAACTTATGTTCTAGATTTTATAAAAATACAGACACAAGCAACACTTTGAATATTATAATTATCACAGAACTATGAAGAACGATGCTTCCCTATTTTGCTGTTGGTCAATGTTTCATAAATGAAGGCCAAGTGGATTTCTTTGCTTACAAAGGGTTTATTGCTCAGAATCCATCTACATCTTGATTTTCTTCATACTGGACCGGTGATTTCCACACGCAGATCATTGTCCTTCCATGAATTTCCCATTTTCATTTCCTTTATTGACAGTAGAATCTCTCTCCTCTATTTCAGCATCACGCTAATCACGCCTCTGAGGCCCGCATATGCTGAAGTTAACCCACTTGTTTTTGGAAACACTGTAGTAGGAGCCTTCCACACTCATTTTCTGGTTCTGACTGGTTTTCTTCTCACATGTCACAGAGCCTAACCGGAAGGGATTCCCTTCATCATAGTTTTACATGTGCATATTATTTCTTAGATCCCAAGGCTTCATTTTTTCCATTCTTGGTTTTCATATTAAACTATATCTATAACCTCATGTGTGAGGGAGACTCTGGGTGCAATCCATGTAACTGTGGAAACCAATACTTATAAAGGATCAACAGTATGTTTTTAAAGGACAAAGTAGACAGCCCATTGTGTGTTTGGACCTGTCTTTATTACATGCTATCACATATTTATTTGCGTTTAGACTGGAAAAAAGATCTAATTTTCCTGGTGACTAGACATAGCTTTTCCAACTTGTGTCCAGTTAACACTGGATATTTTTTAGAACCTATGCATTTGGTGAAGCTTTTGGATCTTCTGATACAAATCTCATTTCTCTTAATTTGTTTTTCATAAACATATAATTTTTTTTCAATTTCTAGGTCTTGGGCTCTATTTAAACAAGGGGTTTCTTGACATGTCCAAAGCACATCAATACATTTTTAGAAATTTCCCAGATAAATATCTAAGAACTCTGGTTATATAGTTTCTCTTTACTAGTAGTAGTTTCTTGAGTACCTTTTGCTTTTGTCTGTGTAGGGAACACATGGCTGGATTTGAAGTAATGATTCTGCTCAGTGGGTTGCTTCTGTTACTCTGAGATCATGTGTTCTGGTCACTCCCATTTTCTATCAGTCTTTGTCTTGTTTTGCAGTCGTCCTTTACCTCTCTTGCCCTGTCTGCCCCTCCTCTCCCTGTCCTGTCCTCCTCTTCCCTCCCCCCCTCCTCTGTCTTCCCCTCTCCTGTCCCTTTTCCTCTTGCTCCTCCTTTCTGGTCCTTCCTCCTTCTTTTCTCATTGCTGAGGATGGAATCCCCAAGGCCTTAGACAACACTAGACAAGCACTCTACTACACACCAACCCAGTCCTTCCTTTGGATTCCTAGATTTCCTCAGATGACTAGTGTTTGATTATCTACTTAATGTTGTAAATGAAGACTCTCATACACACTTCGTTGAGCTTATATTGAGCGATTGTTTATCTTAAGAAAATGGGAAACTAATTTTTTAGTGTAATTTTATTCTTATAAACCCTTTTCTTTAGTTAATATATTATTTTTAAATAAACTTCATTATAAAAAAACTGTAAAGATATAAGAACATCACACACCAAAATTATCCAGACTTAATCTGTACAACTTAATAAACATATATAGTTAGATTTAGCTTTCAAAACAGAAGTTGTGAAACTTAACATTAAATTCTATAGTATTGAATATATTTCATGCACTTATACACCACCAAAACACACCAAAAAATTATACAAAAACCTAACAAACTTCAATGCAATAGTTGTTTCTATCCCTAAGGCTTGACAGATTCTTTTGAACAAGGAGAAATTTAGGATGTAAATGCTTTCTGCTTCCTGCCTTCATCCCCCTGTAGTTCTGGCACTAGATCAGAGAATCTTGCTATGTGACATTCTTGGGTAATGCAGCCTGCCTCTCTCAAGGTTCCATGGCTTAATCAGTTATTCTGTGAACACACCAAAACTATTCAATTTGCTCATCTGTTCCTGCAGTGATCTGAGTATGTCCCTTTCATTTAGCTGGTCTGTTATGACACAAACATGATTATAATGAACTAAGAAAACACATTTCCTCCGTGGATTTTCTTCAGTCCTAATTGCATTAAACTGAAAACATCAATCTATTTGGGAGAGGGAGGAAATTACATAAGGATCAGGTAGCATACAGATTTAGTCAACCTCAGTAATTTTATGATGGCTAAATATGATAGTCTTAATTTTCACTGAGACTATTAAAAAAATCTCACCAGAAATGGACTCCTTGATATTGAGTATTTTCAATATCTGATAAAATGGAAACACTGTGATACTCTGCTTCCATGTGAGAAAAAAAAAACAAACATGTGTGAGGTATAAAAAATTTGGGGTATCTGTTCCAGTAACATGAATTCTTTCTCTGGGAAATTCACCCCAGGGATCTCTGTCTGCTCTTCTTCATTGTTGCTATGGATTGGTCAACAAGGAACTTTATTCATCTGAAATTATGAGAGCCTGTCTCTAGGGAAGTGACACCTGACTAGTTTTTTTTTTTTTAAAGCTACAAGTGAATGAAAACTAAAATGCTCATGGAGTTGGACATGTTGGAGGCCAGAAACCACAGGAGGGGCACCATGGTGTGGGGGGTGGGGGTTGTTGCTAATTCCCACTCCATTAGTGGCCTAGGGTTTGTCTTCACCTGAGTTCTTAGAACCTTTTTTTGCTTAGGCTGGGTTGTGTAGCACGAATCGTTAGAAGGTCTTATTAATAAAATCAAACCTGAAGCCAGGTATTGGGGTGAGTGCTGGAAGATCAGAGAAGCAGAACAAGCCACAGTCACCTCACCTCGCCAATTCCTCAGCTGATCCTGTTTCCTCATACTGAAAGCCTCTGAGTCCTCATCCAAATGGATCTCAGCTGAACTGCTTCTCGAAAGCCTGAAAGCTTAACCAGGCCAAAAGCTTAACCAGACTAGTTCCTGGTATTCACGCCTTATATACCTTTCTGCTTTCTGCCATCACTTCCTGGGATTAAAGGTGTGAGTCACCATGCCTGTCTGTTTCCAGTGTGACCTTGAACTCACAGAGAACCAGGCGGATCTCTGCCTTTGGAATGCTAGGATTAAAGGTGTGAGTGCCACCATTTTCTGGCCTCTATGTCTATCTAGTGGCTGTTCTGTCCTCTGACCCCAGGTAAGTTTATTAGGGTACACAATATTTTGGTGAACACAATATCACCACAGGGTTGAGGTGCTTTGCTGCTGCTACCCAAACCAAGCCAAACTGGTTGTTTGAATGAGAATGGTTCTCAGAGGCTCATGTATTTGAATGTTTGGTTCCCAAGTGGTAGACTAATTAGGAAGGACCAGGAGGTGTGGCCTTGTTGGAGGAGGTGCATCACAGACTTTGGAGATTTCAAAAGTCCCAGGTTCTCTCCATCTTGTGGATCAGATGTAAGCTCTCAGCTACTGCTCCAGTTCCATGCCCACCTGCTGCCATGCTCTCTGCCAAGGTGATCACAGACTAAACCTCTGAAACTATAAGCAGATCCCCAATGAAACGCTTTCTTCTGTAAGTAGCCTTGGTCATGGAGTCTCGTCATACTAACAGAACAGTAACCAAGACAAAAAACAAAGCACAAAGCAAAACAGACGCACTCTTTCTCCCCAAGTCCATAAATAAAGACATTCAGATATGTCCGGGTTTATGTCTCTGTAAGCTGAATAAATTGCTTGATTTCCAGAGGATGCTAGTGATTTATTTCCCGTCTCTTAAAAAATATTTTCTTCATTAATATGTGAGAAGTGTATCTTCAACAATTTCAGCAACATCTAATTTCTAAATGTTTAGATTTACTCTATTTTGTTAAAGTTTAAGAATTTGGTATTACAGTTTATGTAAATTCAGGGAGCATTCAGCTGGCAAGCTTACTCGGTGGGTAATGGTGCTTGCTGCAGGAGCATGGTAACCTGAATCCAATGGTGAGGGCTCATGTAAACACGCAAGGGGAGAATCAACTTCACCAAGTTGCCCTCTGACCTCCACACACCCTTCCTCGCACCTGCTCATCCACTATTTCCTCTTCTACACCTAATAGTAATAAATACAAAACTAAAAATCTCAGAGAGTATTATAAAACTCATGCAATATTTGTGAATGATCTTGGTGGAATCTAGTAAAATGTCTGGTAAAACTGATAGGTGCTTATTAAACACCACTTTATGTCCCAACCTAATGACTACTGTTGAAAACCACTACCTGATCTACAGTGCTTGCAGAGGTCGCCCTGAAGGAAGAGATGCAAACATACAGCAACATAAATTATGTGACAGAAAATTTAAATATTTTTTTAAAATTTCCAGGAAAAATGCAAGTGTGCCTTTCTGAATGCATCTATGTAGGACTGGTTGAAGGGACTCATCACTGATTGCTCCTTAAAAGAGAACAAACTTGAAGTCAGTCAACCAAGAACAGTTGTCCAAATTACACGACTACATACATGTATGTGTGTCCCTGAATTTCCTTCCCAACCTTTACAAAGCATTTAATCACAGATTTCACTTGGATTGTGTTTATAAGGCTGTGACCGCATAGTCCAGTCTCAGAATGTGTAGCAAAGAAAATTCAGAAAACAAAAAGTCATTTCAAAATACTTAAAACTATCTTCCCTCCATTTCTGGAATACCACAAAGATCATCTATATGCAGAATGCTGCTTCTCAAAAGCCTCTGTTCTTGTTTTGTACAGCACAGTTATCGGAATCTTCCTCCCAAACCCCCAGTGTTTGCTTGCTGGGTCCTTCCGATCCCTCAGGTTCAATTCACATCACTGGGGATCAGAATCCCTCTGGCAGCTTTGGTGTCTCACCAGCTAGAAGGGACAGGTAAAAAGTGAGAGACCACTGGCAGAATTCTCCTAATGAGAAAGGAGAGAGAAATGATTGTGATATTCATAAACGAGGGAATTACCTTCATTATCCAATTGTTTTAATTTTACTACTTTTTAAATTATTTATTTATTTATTTATTTATTTATTTATTGTTATTTGGCAATACAGAGGGTCAAGTCCTTCACCTGGTACTAAGTAGGCAAAGAGTCTTACACTGAGCTACATCCCCCACAACATTTTTTGGGGGGCTTTAAGTTTTCATGTTTTGTCTTCATCATTTGTTTTTATTCTTAGGACAAAATCTCTTTTTACCTTACAAAATTCATCCTTATCTAAAATATCCTCTTTCTTTTTAATCCTTTACAAAAATACAACCTCATTCTTAACACCCTTCTAATCAAATTTCTCATACCCATTTACCCTTTCT
The DNA here is from genome assembly GCA_902168325.1 of Peromyscus nudipes. Classification (NCBI taxonomy): domain Eukaryota; kingdom Metazoa; phylum Chordata; class Mammalia; order Rodentia; family Cricetidae; genus Peromyscus; species Peromyscus nudipes. Next base: position 18,150 of record CABHPH010105507.1, read on the forward strand.
TTTTTTATTTAAAAGTTTTTTTTTCATTTTACATATAAACCACAATTCCCCTCCCTCCTGCTGCCCTCCCATCTCCCCCCCCCAACCCTCCATCCACTCCTCAGAGAAAGTAAGGCCTCCCACGGGGAATCAACAAAGCCCAGACCACATTTTTAATTTTTTAAATTAATATCTTGCTGTGGAGTCCAGGCTGGCATCAAACTGATCACTCCACGTGTCAGGATTCTAAGCATACACTACTATATCTAGCCTCTATGAGAAAATTGTAAGCCTTTCCCACACAGTCATTTATCCAGAATTTTGGTCATCACAATGTTTAGGTGACTGCTTTTCTCTCTAGGCATTCACAGAGGCCCCTGGATCAGAGTTAATATTGCCCAGTATAAAGATGAAAGACACAGATACATACAACAGCTGGTTTGTTTTCAACCTTTCATAAAATGAGAACATAAGGAGTTTCAGTTATTTATACTGACTTAGAAGTTACAAGAGGCCGTTTTCTCAAGCCTTACTTAGTGACATTCCAGAATTAAGATGCAGTTTAGTCTCATAAGAAGAAAGGCTAGCTGACTTACCATGCAGAGGAGAAAGATGCTGGAATTCTCCCTACCGGAGGCTGTATGGTACAGAAGAAGAAAGTCCAAGAGTTCTTTTGCCCAGTTATTGGCTTCCAAGAAAGCAGAGGAAACAGACAGACAGGAAAGGAGCTGAGAGTGCTTTGAAGAATTTAGGCTATATCAGCAATGGTGCCACAGGCCTTTAATTCCAGCACCAAGGAAGCAGAGGCAGGAGGATCCCTGAGTTGAAGCTAGCCTAATTTGCAGAGCCAGTTCCAGGACAGTCAGAGCTACCCTGAGAAGTCCTGTGTCAAAAAAAAAAAACAAAAAGAGAAACAAAATGAAACAAAACAAAGAGAAGAAGGAGGAGGAGAAGAGGAAGAAGAAGAAGAAGAAGAAGAAGAAGAAGGAGAAGGAGAAGGAGAAGGAGAAGGAGAAGGAGAAGGAGGAGAAGAAGAAGAAGAAGAAGAAGAAGGAAAACAAAAAAATTTTAGGCTGAGGGAACTCAAGTAAGCATTCTTAATATAATTTGATTCATAATGAATTGCTTTGGTGAATGGCTCTCCCAGGGTCTTGGGCTGTTCTCTGACAGGCAAGAGAGTAGCTCAGAACTTACAGTGATGTCTCCCAGAAAAGCCATGTATTGGATTTATCTGACTCAGGAATAGGGCATGGATGAGTCTAGAAGATTTTTATCTTCAATGTCAATGACATAAATTAAACAGTAAGTGGTGTTTGGAACCCCCAAAAAAATAGAAGCAAAACAACCCAGAGTAACATCTGCCATGCACAGGGTGGATAGACCAAGGGACGGTCAGACAGACTTCCCCATAATGTTCTAAGGTAGAGCGCAGCATAAGTCCCCCAAATGCTAAAAGTGAAGGAACAAAGCCATAGCTGAACATTGTCACCCTCAGCAGACTGAGGAGTTTCCCCAAGTGCTTAGGGACCTCAACTCAGGCCAAATCTGGATTTATGACTTTGACACTGAAAAGAATTGTAGAAGTTGCTAGTATAATAAAGATATTTTAATATAGGCTTAAGCATGAAGGTTATGAGCAAGTGAACAACTTAGAAATTAAGACATGCCTGTGCGGGTTCACCAGCTTCTCAAGGGAAAGTTAGTGTAAGTGGGAATTTTTAAGATAGTGTGTTATCTAACTTTTTTTTGTCTAGCTTTTATCTTAAAAGAGGGCATTAAAATATTTTCTTTGATATAGTTTTGTCCTGTTAGTAAAGAAGGAAAATGAAAAACTCAGAGAAAAATAGATTACAGAGTTAGTCTCTCAATTTATCTTTAGCTCTGTTATAACCTCTAATTTTTTTAAAAAAATTCTTTCATACAATACATTCCAGTGACGGGTTCCCCTCTCTCCACTCCTCCCAGTTCAGTTCCCACATATTTCCCCTCTCCTTCAGATCCTCTCCTCCTCTGTTTTCCTTTAGAAAAGAGCAGGCCTCTCAGGAATATCAAAAGAGCATGGCATAACCAGTTACAATAAGACTAGGCACAGACCCTCTTATCAAGACTGTATGAGGCAACCCAGTAAGAGGAAAAGGGTCCCAAGAGCAGGCGAAAAAGTCAGAGATATCCCTTTCCCACAGTCGGGAGTCCCACAAAAACATCAAGCTAACAACCATAACATATTTGGAGAGGACCTAGCACCTACCCATGCAGACTCCATGATGTTAATTCAGTCTCTGTGAGCCACTATTTGCCTTACTTAGTTGATTCTGTGAGTGCCGTTCTCCTGGTGTCCTCAACCCCCTGGCTCCTACAATTCTTCCTTCTCCTCTTCCACGAGGTTTCCCAAGCTCTAAGGGAAGGGACCCAACAGAGATCTCCAATTTGGGCTCTCTCCCTGCCTGATGTTTGGTTATGGGTCTCTGCATTTGCTCCCATCAGCTGCCAGAGGAAGCCTCTCTGATGACAGTTAGGCAAGGTACCAATCTAAAAGTATAGCAGAACATCATTAGGAGTTATTTTATTGATTTTTAAAAAAAATTTCTAACTTAAAATAAATAATTTTCTATTTATTTTTAACCTCTTTCAACTGAGATCTAGCCATTAGAGCTATTAGTAATGTTTATAAATTACCAACTTTATCATTTTGGGTGATTTTATATTTTCATTGAAATAGACTACTCGTTTATGAAATTAAAAAAAATGGGACATATATCACATCTCACTGCCCAAGGCTCGGGTATATCTCAGAAGCAAGGGAAGAATGGCTGTAAGAGCCAGAGTAGTGGATAACATCAAGGAAACATTTTTTTTTTTCTGGATACAAGAGGGCAGTTGTGCCTAGAAATTCACCGCACTTGTGAGAGCATGCAGAAGACCTACATAAGCTCAACCAAACAGAATCCCACTGCAGCATGGGGAAGGTGGGCACTAAAATCCTACCACGAAGGAGCTATTGGCATTTGGTGGCTGCTGGGAGAAGGGGAGACGACTTTCTTCAATGGTGTGACCCATGGAACGTTGACCACACAGAAGGGAAGGCTCTACTCTGAAGACTAGTTATTCAATACCAACTGGGCTTGAGGGAGGTTAAAAAGTAGAAAACTCAAAGTTGAATGGGAAGAAAAAGGAGGGTGAGAGGATGGTTATGGAAGGAGTTGGGGGAGGAATACGTTCAAAATTAATTGCATGATACTCTCAAAGTATTAATACAAATATTGCTTAATTTTTTTCTTTTGTCTTGGACTTTTAGTTAATCATACAAAACGAACCAATTCAGAGATAGCAAATGTTGCCCACTGAGGGAAATGTAAAGTTATCTTTATTTACATTTTACAAGTTTTTATTCAATTTATTTATCTTATTTTCTATGTACTAGTATTTTGCCTGCATATATATCTGGGTATCACCTGCATGCCTGGTGTCCAGGGAGGTCAGAAGATGGTATCCAATCTCCCGGAAGCGGAGTTTGTGGATGGTTGTGAGCCACTGTGTGGATGCTCGAACTTGAATGTTTGCCCCTGCAAAGATGACCAGTGCCCCTAACTACTGAAGCATTTCTCCAGCTGTTCATTTTTTGCTTTAACACTTGTAAGTTGAATGAATGTATTTATCAAACATAAGATCAGCTGGAACAGCCAATATTTGTCTGCTTTTCTCCAAACATTTTCCAATTCTTTAGATAAGAGTTGGGAGGAAGTTAGAGAGAAAGACATACCAAATGGGCAGAGACTAAAATGTCTTCAGAAGCCTGAAAGCAAACAACAGAAAAGCCAGACCAGAATGCTCAGAAACCAAGATGCTTTCAAAGCAAACCAACAAAATGAATGCTGTAAAGCAAACCGCAAACCCAGAAGAGATTTACTAAACAGAACTCTAAACAATTAACTCAGAATAAACAGCAAAATGGACTCCTACACAAACTAATGGAGAATCTGAGTGCCCCAGCCACTCACCAAATCCACCCTAGGAAATAATGTCAGACATGATATGGGCATAAGGGGCCCACAGTGCTGGTACCTGCCTCCAGTTCATGTGACTTTTCTTGGTGAAATGTAAATCATTTTTGGCACCCTGTGGTGGGCATCATAACTTTCAAAGCAAAGACACATTTCTTACCTAAAGGGGGTGTGAATCTGTGTTCCTGGGATACACCAAATTCCATGTTCAAATGTTGTTACAGTTCCACACAATGTTCTAACAACAGCAAAAGAAGAAAGCTACAAATAAAACACTATTCAAATACATTAGTGTCAACATTAGGTAGGCAGAATACAGAATAGTGAGTCTCGGCTATAGGGCTCAGGTATCAGCTGATGGTTTTCATATTCTTATGGTTGGTGGAAACCAGGATTCTGTTTGTACATTCCAAATGATTATCTAATGGTCACAAAGTTGTTAGCTTACTCATAGAGGAGGGCCATAGTTGACATCTAGGGTGGGAAAATATGGGCCAAATAATTTGGTTCTGGACTTCATCCTGTATATGTCACAGAAGTTCTCATCAGCTGATCAGCCTTGCACATGGTCCAGTGGAACATGTAGTTCCTTCCAGGAACTTTAGTTCACACAGGCCAGCCATAATCTTAAAGATTGATGCTACCTCCACATCTGGATAAGAGAAATGATGTTTACAAAGTTTAAATGCATTCCAACTTGTTGAAAGACTTGACGTAGTACAGTACATTGAAATCACTGTGCTACATCAGGATTCTCGAAAGTGTTAAAACTGGCCGGCCTGAGAGGGAAAGAGGCCTCCAGACAGCTAAAAGAATCATCTAGCAATACTGACATGGAGGGGAGAGAGTGCCTTTACTCTTGGTAAATTGCAGCACTTTTGAGTGGCATTTGTGTCCTGTGTTTAGTAAGCCATACGAGATGTATAAAGCATTGACTTTGAATATTAAGTGGTTGGTTAGGACAACCTACAGAAAGTACTTAACACATCACACTTCTCACAGCAGGCCAGTGAGTTTCCTTCCGTCATCTTGATGTGCTTTAGACTTAATTGGGGAAGCATGATGAACACATCATAAATACACATGAAAATATTGTCATATAGGTGAGTCATTTCTTTCCTTCCTTCCTCCTTCCTTCCTCTCTTCCTTCCTCGCTCCCTCCCTCTTTCTCTCCCTCCCTTCTTTCCTTTCTTTTCTTGGCTAGTATGGACCTTGAGTTATCCTCCCACTTCTCTTCCCAAGCACTGGCATTTCAGGCCTGTGTCCCCATGTTCAGCTTGATCTTCAGTAGAAGTGCGTAGTTAGGTAAGACATCTCAAAGGAAATTGGTCCAAACTGGTATTTTTAAAGGTTAGGAATAGTAGGGAATTTATTTTAAAAGGATGAAATAATTCCAATTTGTATCAGATTAAATATGAGTTTAAGGGAAAATTGAATTAATTCATATGGCTGAATTAAAATTTGTCTTTAATAATATAAAGATATTACATAATACAATCAGGAAGGCTTCTTTGGTGGCATGATTCCAAGCAAATTAAGTTTTGTCAGTAGGCACCACATCCCAGAAGCTTTGGAGACTCAACAAAAGCATGTATCAAATAAATATCTTATTTTACTCCAGAAAAACTTCAGAGTCGGGCTAAATAGAAATATTTTAAATATACTCTTTAGGTTGACAACCAAGGTTTTAGGTTTCCCAGGTCATTTAGAGATAAGACTCCACACTCAGTTTTTAGGACTATCTGAGAATGGAGGTACTGTCTTAGCAATTAGCATGCCCTTATAAATGTAAGGGCTTCCCTTGTTGGGATAACACCAAAGCAATCATTCCACACAACTTCTGCTGATCTACATACCATATTGAAAGTCACATATATGTTACAGTACACACTTATGGGGCAAAGTCCTAGATATAGAAGTCCCAAAAGCCTAGACTTGGCCATTAGTCCCAATTACAGAGATGAGTAATGGTGACATTTAGAGGAAGGAGCTTTAGTCCATGTGTACATTGTGAGCAAGAACTGTGGTTGTTTGAAAGAAAATGGCCACTAAAGGGAGTGGTACTGTTAGGAGCCATGGCCTTGTTGGAGGAAGTGTGTCACTGTGGGGGTGGATTCTCAGGTCTCTTTTCTCAAACTTCCCTCAGTGTGAATGCCAGCTGACTTCCTGTTGCCTGCAAGATGTAACACTCAGCTCCAGCACCATGTCAACCTCAACACCACTATGCTCTCCATCATGATGATAATGGACTGAACCTCTGAAACTATAAGCAAACCACCCCAACGTTTCTTTATAAGAGTTCCCGTGGTCATGGTGTCTCTTCACAGCAACAGAAAAACCTAAGACAGGAGCCAACACGGGAGTTCCTGAACTCCAACTCCATCTTTGAGTTTGGGACAGTGAGTAGAGGAGAATTGTTTTCTTACAGGGTAACTGCTAGATGCATAGCCACACATTTGTGGATTTTTATAATCTTGGCATGTCTTGCGGATCTGAAAGGAATAATCTTTGGAAGATTTAGAAGAATAATCTTTTAGAAACAAAAGTCTAAGTCTTGGGAGTGACTTTTATTTAAGAGGATAGAGCAGGATGCTGCTGAAGGAGAGGTACGTTGGCAGTAGTCCTGCTAAGGTCTACTTGAAAAGGAAATAGAACCACTTCTTGGTAATGAAATGGCTGTTCTCTGCTTTGCTAACTTGCAGCATTCTGCACAATGCCCAGTGCTTTCCAAGGAGGAAGAAGCCAAAGACGATAACATTTTAATAACATTAGGTCGTATGAATTTTTTGACATAGTGTATATGGGATGAAATATACAATCTTATTAGAGATAATTGAAGTCACATGCCAAAAATGGAAATAGGGTTCATTGTTTCTAATTTGACCAAGTCCCATTAAACACCATAAGTCCTTCACAGTTAACTCCATTATTAATACACTGAATATTGTATTCATTGGGGTTTGGTACATAATAAAATGTTCTATAAAGTAAAAAATTTAAACGTAAGGTTTTCACAATGCATTCACATGTTAAATTATTATTATTATTATTATTATTTATGATGATGATGTGTGTGTGTGTGATGGGTGTGTTTGAGTGTGGGTGCGCATGTGTTATGGTACATGCAGAGAGATGAGGATGACTTTGGGAGTCAGTTATCTCCTTCCAGCATGAATCCTTTTACCCAAAAGAAAACTGTGCCGTCTAGCTGGCCTAGGAACAGTTATGTTAAACCAATGCATTTTCAAGCGAAAGTAATGTGACCTATGTTTAACATTTCTTATTGCAAACCTCCAGTTGGCTCCTTCGTTAATGAATGATTCCTAGTTATTGTTTCTGTAATTTTGTGATTACTCTTGGAATAAAAACACGAAATGAAGTAAACAGGCTCAACATTAAAATGATTTTTTCATCTAAGTAATTTTGAAAGAAGTCAAAGCTTGACACAAAACTATTTTCAAGTCATTTATCCTTCTTTAAAGACAATGCCTTAAACTAATTCATGGTTCATCATGGTTTCTGTATTCGTTGGAGAGGAACGCTAGGAAATCGTTGGCACTTGGGTTTTGACGTCATCAGTTTGCAGAGTCAAGTTCAAAAGAATTTAGCCTCTAATCACCAAAAGAAATGACACCAGAGAGATAGACCCTCTGCAACAAACAATAAAACTCACACCTTCACACTTGCGGAAAAACACATTTTTTTTCTTCCCCTCAAACACAGCAAATTCTTATGAAGACAACTCTCTCAAATGCCAGTTTCCAGTTTCTATTACCTTCATGTTGTAAGCTAAGCTTAACTTCCGGCTCCAGCGATACCACGTGTTTCTTCCCGTATCATGCTCCTGCTCACAGACTTATTGGCAGGGTACTCTGACCCTTATGACTCAGTCCTGGGCACCCTGATCTTTGTAACCCGACCTAAGGCGAAGGGACTTTTGACCTTTGCGTCCCAATCTTCCAGGATACTTTTAAGTCACTTCCAATTTGAATTGTGAGATCCGCTCTACAGTCTGGGGGGTTGGGGTAAGGGGTGGTCTCCTTGGACGCCAGGTGGAAGAGTCTCCTCGGGCAATTAAAAACACCCTAACTGCATCACTTTCCAATACAAAAAAAACAGCTGATTGATCTGAATACAATTTCAGGCTTTTCGAAATTCTCCCCTGCAGGAGTTTCTGCTGTTCTGGGATTAGAGGACTCACTTAAAGGTGTAAGCATAGCCAGCAGGAAGCCCCCCTTGATGTTCCGGGGAGCTCAGATATGCAAAGTCTGGAAGTCAGAAAGTGCTGGAAAATTGCTTACTCTCTTCCCTATTGGGACTGGCCTCTTACTTCTGGGCCATTTTCCAGACAAGCAGTTTTCTTGCTTGTTTTGATTTCGGAAGAGGCCTTTCATTAAGTGTTAATAACACCCCTCTAGAAGAATTGCTAAAACAGAACTATTTACCATCCGCGCATTAACAACTGTAAGAAAGATTTCCCGGTTATCCACCTTAAGTTCCTGGGTGACTGAGGTCCTCCTGGTCCTCTCTGCCTTCAATTTATTCCTGCTTCAAAAGACCCTACCTACAAACTCACTGAATGCTAATCCCAGGGCATTCTATGACTTCAAAGTTTTCACCAGTGCCCTGAGTGATGCTGCTTTCCACAGTGGCCCACGTCTCTCACCATTAGCTCTCAGCATCATTCTTTTCTCCCCTCCCAGCAGATTTCGGGGTTATTCATGTATTCTCGGTACAGTTCCATTTGCCTTAAGTACTTCCCCCACTCCTTGCCTAATGAGTTTCATTTTCATTACAAACTATATTTTAAAGCCTACTTCCTCCAGAACTTCTGCTGCAGTGTGGCTATGTATTACATGGAACCGTGGGCAATTCCACCCTGTTGTATTTGAGATATTCTTTAATAGTAGTGACAATATTAATAATTACTACTTCCGAGTCCTATTAATTTACCATATCACTTTTTATCAGAGTTACAATACTAAAGTCCTTTAAAAAATAAACATTAGATTCTCCTCCACACAAAAGAGGACCTAGCTACCAATTACAGACTTTGAAATTGTTGTTTATTGTTTTTCTTGGTGTAGACCTGGCACCATCAAGAAACAGACAGAACTCTATAATGAAACGGGTCAGACAGACCCTGAGGATGCCATGTTCTCGTTCTGAACACAGCCACGCACCTATTGTTCAAGACATCTGGTGTTTATAGTACCTTCACTATGGCTGTTATTCGAAGCAAAAGAGAAGTCCATCATGGCTTTAAACCAGGGAATGGAGGAGATGAACTAGTAGCGCCTAGTAAGGAAAGGAATAGGAGTATGCAGAGGCACCATCACAACACCCATAACACACCTATCAGCCTTGTGCTGGGGAGGGGCAGGGCTGTTCATACAAAATAAAATGAGACAGTTTTTCTTTGCAGAAGGCCAGTGTGAAAAGAAAGGCTTGAGGAAGGAGATCTGAGTTTTTAAAATACTATGGAAACAGAGAAAGAGAGAAAAAGGAAAAAGAAATAAAGAAAACAGCAAAGGAAGGGGCAAGTCGGGAGTTGGATTAGAAATTTGTAAAAGAAATGGTGTGGGTGTGTTTCTACATCTCCAATAGAGATACCCTCCCTTCTTGTTCATGAAAAGGATGGGTGGTCTCAAAGATCTACATCTGCAATAGAGATACCCTCCCTTCTTGTTCATGAAAAGGATGGGTGGTCTCAAAGATATTTATAACCATGTAGACTGGGGCTCATGCTGTTTTAATTGCTCAAAGAGATTGGTTGGCCCTCTGTGGTTCATGATTAGCAAAGAGACTGGGAAAGATGAAAGTGTAACGTTGTAAAATGTACCCCGACCATCAACCTCACGTGGGATATAGGTGACTGGTATTCTGGGCCCTAGAAGGCTTAATTGTGAAACGTACGCTAATTGTTTTATACTCTAGACCCTTAGACTAGTTATATTTGGTCATCAAACAGTACATTAGGAAAAAGGAAACTTGTCTTAAATCCACATTCATTCATCTAAGATGTTGCTTAAGACAACTGAATAAAATACAATGAAGCAGCTTATCTGTAAGTATTACATACAAAAATTTAAGATTTAGCAAAATTCAATGAATAATGATAATAAAATGTTCAAAACTTGCCCCAAGTTCTATTGCTTAGTTTCTACTAAAGGTGCTTGAGTTCAGATGCCTGTCGTATAGCTACTAGCAATGTGAGCTGAAGAACTTGATGGAAACTCTGGCCTCCATTTCCTCCCCTAGAAGGCATGGACATGCATAACATCTACCTCATGGCAATTTGAGAATAAGTCTGTTATGATGTGTCAAGCACTTGGCATTGTGCTGGTTACAGGAAGTCTCAAAAATGCATCTTTTGTTTTTGTGTCTGTACGTATCTTTTAAAAAGAGTTTTATGATTTAAGAGGCTGGCCAGATGGCTCAGTGGGCAAAGGCACTAGTCACCAAATCCAACAACCTGAGTTCTATCCATGACTCATAGCAGAAGGAGAGAACTGACTTCTCCAAGTTGTCCTCTGACCTTCACACACTTGCTGTGCTATGCTCTGTGTGTGTGTGTGTGTGTGTATACAAATCACACAACAAATAACGAATATTATGATTTGTAGAAGAGATGCCGTTTGAGTGTGTATGACATATTAAAACAATATGTTAGACAGATTAATGTGTTCAGTTGTTTAGTAACTGTGCAATGGTATAGATATTTGAATTTTTTCTATCTATTTTACCCTCTATGATGTAGCTATTTAACTATGTATCATCTGTCTATTCTATAGTGTATGTTTGTATCCTCCCAAGTTCATATGATGAAATTTAATTTTTAATATACTGGTACTAGGAGGTAGAACTTCATTAAGTAATTGAGTCATTAGGGCAGAATTTTCATTAATGAAACGTGTGCCCTTATAAAAAAAAAGCCTGAATGATATTTGCTTTTTTTTCTTCTACCATGTGAAGTCACATAGGAGGTACCGTCTACGAAGCAAAATGTGAGCCAGACTCCAAATCAGCTGACCCATTTCTGTTCATATGTTACCTGGCAGAATAGAGAAGCAGAAAGAGGACTATATAATACACATATCATATGGATAGCTCTATTCAGACATTTTCAATTGTCACTTGCATATTTATTTAAGATCCTGACAGAAGCAGTCAACACACACACACACACACACACACACACACACACA
>CABHPH010105509.1:0-25325 GCA_902168325.1 Peromyscus nudipes
GAACTGTTTGGGAAGGATTAGGAGGTGTGGCCTTGTGGGGGGACGGGTGTCACTTTGAGGGTTCAAAAGACTCATACTGTCATCAGTGTGTGAGCTCTCAGCTGCTAGTCCAGCCAGCATGCCTACTGTTTGCCGTCATGATGCCACATCATGATTGACTTTTAACCCTCTGAAACCATAAACCCAATGAAATATAAGTTTGCCATTGTCATGATGTCTTACCGCAGCAATAGAAAAGTAACTCGTGCCGGGCGGTGGTGGCGCACGCCTTTAATCCCAGCACTCGGGAGGCAGAGCCAGGCAGATCTCTGTGAGTTCAAGGCCAGCCTGGGCTACCAAGTGAGTTCCAGGAAAGGCTCCAAAGCTACACAGAGAAACCCTGTCTTGAAAAACCAAAAAAAAAAAAAAAAAAAAAAAAAAGAAAAAGAAAAAGAAGAAAAGTAACTCATACAGTAGCTATGTATGACCAGTTACCCTTCAGAATACGCTTTATTTGGAGAGTGACTTGGGGCAGATGAGTGGGAATGACATGGTCTTGAAGTAGGAGAGCAGACAGGAAAGATACAGCACTGTACCAGACAGCACAGTGGAGACTGGGAAAGAGCTCTCCCTTCAAAACCCGGAGGGGGCTGCATTAGGAGAGAGCCTCGTGAAGCGGAGCGTTAAGAGAGACGCAGCCACGTGTGCATGGGAGGAGTCCTGGAAGGAGAGAGGGGCCCCTCGGTTCCCAAGGAACAAAGGAAATTCCTTACTTCTATAGGTTTTCAGGGGGTGGAAGGACGGTCCATACCATATAATTTAGTCTGGCTAGCCTACGTGCCAAGGGGCAGGCATTAGGCAGGACCGTCTTGAAGCTGTAGGGGGGGAGCTGCAAGGTCGCAGCATAGCTTGGCTTCTTATCAACTCTGTCCAAGAAGGAAAAGGTAGACAGACACCCAAACACAGAAAGAGATGGACAGACAGACAGACAGATGACAGACAGACATAGTGAGTATGAGCATGCAGGCTGGAGCTTTAAAAAATGGACTTATCATGTATCTGCTTTCTTTTCAGTCAGCCATCATATCAGATTCTTTGAGAGTGCATGAGGACAGATGACAATGTGATATTCTTTGTGATTACACTGATACAAAATTCCTTATGACATAGGTTAAGGGGTGTGCGTGTCTGGGACACCCTCAGTGACTCTACATGGACAGGAGGGAAACCCATCCTCATCCTGTTTTTAAAGTTGGTGAGGTAGCCCAGTGGGTAAAGGTGCTAGCCTCCAAGGTTGATGACCTTGGCTCCCACATTACCCAACTTAACCCTTAACCCTCCACGAGTGTACCTTGGCATACGTACCCACCCAATAAAATAAATTATATAACTGTGATTAAAAAAATAAGATGCTCAGAGCCAAAATACTTCCTGACATAGGAGCAAGAGCCACACTAATGTGTAAGAATATGAAGAACACTAATAGCAGTCTCACCCAACAGTTAATTTTCAACTAGCCAGAGCAGGCACTGTTTCAGGAGAAATATCTCCTTGTGACCAGCCTTCACCTTTGCCCTAATTTTTCTAGTCCAACTATTTAAATATCAAATGCCCTTGTGACCAGGTGGCCTTGTGGTCGTGAAAAAATGAAACAAACTAATGTTTTCATAAAAATAAAATCGCAGAGGGGTATAAAAATAATCCTATGTGACTTAATTTAAAGGAAGCTGTCAATTCTGGCCTGTAAGCAAACGGTCTAGATGAAATGACACCGACAGAAAGAAACCTCACAGGGTCAAGTCTCATTCCTAGAAGACGGTGCCCTGGGGACAGAGAGCTTGTGCTGCATGCTGCAGAGCAAAGGGGGTCGGTCGTCTGGCCTGCTGGCTCGTTGGGACAATTCAGGGCCAACAGGAGTTGGCGAGAGTGACGTGCTTGCCCAGACAGTGGCAAGACCTGCTGCTGAGTAATCTGGCTGGGGCTTGGCCCAAGGCCAGGGTGGCATAGTGCTCCTTGATTTATAAGGTCAAGTATGACAACGTAGCCAGGTCGAGAAAGAGTTTGCGGGCAGGCAGGAATTGAACTGAACCTAGAAGTAGGTCAAGTTATGTCAAGTACAGATGAAATACCATTTCATGTAGAGGACATGAGAGGAAGCTGCACTGTGGGGAGGGAGGAAGGAATGCCCAGAGAACAGCTGGGGGATCCAGCCGGCTTAAGCAGGACAAAGTTACCCCCACCCCCATCCCTTGCTCTCCGAAGGGCGGGGTCTAGCCTGGACCGCCTGAGCTCACTGGGCTATCCTACCCGTGCCTCCTAGTAGCTGGGACAAGATCAGGTGTGCACTGCTGTACCCAGCTCCTTACAAGCTGTTTAAACAGAGAAATGGAAATGTCTGAATTTAAAAAAAAAAAAAAAAAAAAAAAAAAAAGAAAAAATGGAACTGTGAGGTACTGTTGAAAAGCCATGGTCACTCATAAGGCCTAGAGGCCTGAGCTTTGTAGACAAACGTGAGAATTTGAAGTAAGAGTCTGATTAAGAAATATGTAGAACGTTGTACTCTTTTTCTTCCTGTTCTCTAAATTCCCAGGACTTCCTTACTCCGCTATGGGCTTCCAGTTCCTCCTAGTGTGGAGTACTCACTCTCTCTCTTGGGTGCCTGCAGGCCCTGCTTGTGAACCAGCCGTGCGGACAGGAAGACTGGAAGCGAACCATGACCAGGCCCGAACAGAAAAAGCCTTCCTTCGTTCAGTGCCCTGAGTCACAACTCCCTCGGCTGAGATGGGGCATGATCTTCCTCTACTCAAAATCCGCGGACAAGGTGGGGTGTACCTCTGTCTCCAGAGTTCCACCGCTCTTCCGCTTCAGCCCGCGGTACTGTGAGCATCTCAAGAACCAGTATTTGAAAAAGGCGGCTGCCAACCTCTCCTTCTCTCAGGATGTGAGGTGGCAGCGGGGACTGCCCAGCATGCCTTTCTATCAGTACAGTTTTAAGCACGTCTACGACACAGATGACATCATCCCGCCTCTGCAGGCCAGGAAGATCCACACCGAGAAACCTGGCTATGCCAGGGCTCTGCACACCTCAGCCCTCTTGGCAGGAGGCACCACCCGTTTTGCGAAGACACAAAGCCCCGTGCGTTCTAAAAAGAAGCTGAAAAAAAAAAGGAAGGCCGGAGGCCTGGACCAGAACCCACCTCCCCCACGCCCCCGCTATGTCCGCTTGAAGCCAGATCCACTGGACCTGTCACCCTCCCCAGATGAGAGTCTGGAGGAAAGGGAAACCTGGCTTCCACCTGGTGAGAAGGAGGCCCGGGGCTGGGAAGCCATCGTGCTGGAGAAGCTGGACAAGCGGACAGCGCGATGGATCCAGAGCAAGCGCCCGCTGAGGCCGGGGCAGTCGCCCAACAAATGGCAAACCTTCCTGCGTCAGCAGTACGACTGGAGCCACATTCGGGATGAGCTCACTTCTGAGAGCGACCTGGACCTCCTCAAAAAGCTGGAGGCCGAAGAAATAGCGGAGTTTGAGGGTGAAAATGTCGCCCCGACCCACAAAGAAGTAAAGAAGCCGGAGCTGCTGCTTCCCGCTTTCTACAGGTAGGCTGGTCTCAAGCGGGCCTGGCGCAGTCCATGGCTCCCCTTCAGGAACTCCCCGTAGGATCCTTATTTGATGTCAGCGTGTTTTCCCTGGCGCTGACAATCACACCCATGCCTTGCCGGTGCTGGGCAAGTACACTACCCCTGGCTACACCCCAGCCCACACTCTATACTTCAGAATACACTTTCCCGTCAGCCTCTTGTTCACCATCACCACCTGCTTTCTGAGATCTCCTCAAAATGAGATCTCTAAGCCCCCACACTGCTGACTTTCTGGGTTGGACACTATTCTACCATAAGCGGCTGCCCTGTGCTGTATAGGATGTGAGCAGCATCTCTGTTGACAGAAACTAGGAACACTACTCTGTTGTTACCAAGGATGTCTCAGTTGTTACACCTCTCGGTTACTGCCAAGGATGTCCCAGATACTGCCAGATATCTCTGAAGGACAAGATCACACCTCGTTCGGAGTCACTGTCTTAAAGGGCTCTGTTCTCAGCTTCCAGTAACTGAGCTCTCAGGCTGATGATCCAGCTCACTTGAAATGTGTCCAGGTTGACAGTGAGAAGGGCAGAGGGCTCGTGACACTAAGTTTGGTCTGCCTCACTTTGAATAAGACTCACTGACACCAAACTCAACCAGACTCAGGGCAGAGAACCAAACAATCCGAGAGGAGAAGATGAGCCGACATTTGTCAGATTGCTTCCTTTTCATTCCCAGCTAGAGTGGAGATAGGAGCCGTTATAATCTCCCTGCCATCCAAAAGGAAACAAAAATAAGTGGAAGTATAGTCAGTCAGTCATTGGACAAAAATGAGTTGATTTTTTGTTGATGCTGGTATTTCAGATAGTCTGTGGAGTGATGACAATATAGTATAAAAGAACAGATGCACCCACCTAGTGAACAGACAGTAAATTCCCACAGATTCATCGAGGTAACAGAGAAGGCAGATTCGCTTCCCCAATCCACGCACCTTCTAAGGGAACCAGTGTTAAAATGATCTGCAGACTGGGCATGATGGCACACGCCTGTGCTCCCAACTCTTGGGAGGCAGAGAAACAAGAAGATCACAAGTTTGAGGCCAGCCTGGGTACATATTAAATTCTAGTCTAGCCTGAGCTACATAGCAGGGCCCTTTCTCAATTTCCCCACTGTACACATAGAAAAGAAAAGGAAAAAGAAAATGGAAAGTGTTGAGCAAGAAGCAGAGCTGTTCCCTTTCACCACGGTGTCTGCCTGTGACTGCAGGGGGCATGGCTTCATCCGTGGAGGGGAGCAGGGGGGCTGAAGACGGGCTCTTCCAGGGGTTCCATTTTCAAATGGCACCCCAGAGAGAATGCTGGTCATTAGGCCGTTATTCAGATGTTTCTATGTACAGGAGTTTAAGGGGGCTACAGTGAGTCATGGACCTCATGGAAAGGGGGGGCATCTTCCACTTTTCCCTCTCTCAACACTGCTAAGGTTGCCTGGACACTCCCCAGAAGTACAGACAGTTGAAATCCTGCCTGGCAACAACATGACGGCCGAGGAGATCGAAGAAGAGAGAAGGAACTTCCAGGCTCCAACTCCGAACCCCTTCCGGCAGGTGAACCCCAGAGCTGGAGAGTTTGCTTACTCTACAGACAACACCTTCGAGCAGGAGATTTATTTTGGTAATGGTGCTGGGCTCCAGGATGGGAGTATGGGCCACGGAAGTGAAGGCATCCTGGGACAAGAATAGTGGGTGGAGATGAGAGTCTCGGGGTGCATTCCCCAGTGCTGGTGCAGGATTTGTGGCAGGGCAGCAAACATTTCTTTTGTCTGCCTCTCTCTCTCCATCTTACTAAGGAAGATGGGCTTGTAACATGCGTTAGAGCTGACTTTAGGAGCACCCTCTTCTCTGTTCACCCTTTCCTCGCTTTAAGATACCCCCTCTACCCCCATTGACCTGCTATGTTTGAAAAAAACAAAACAAACAGGCTTTGGAATCAGGCAGATTTGTTTAAACACAGGCTTGATTCCTTCTTAGTAACCTTTAGCCAATTACAGAATTCCCTCGAGCCTAAATATGATACTTGTAAAGCAATGTTAACAACGTACTTTCTGTGCAGTAGACAAGGAAGCATCCGCAGAGCTGCCCAGTGCTTAGCACACGGAGGGTCTCCATGACTGCCTGTTACTGCCCTTCCTTCCACCTGGCTAGCTTTCCAATGCCCGGCCTTGCAGAACATGATCTGGTCTTACATGTTCCAAGCTGTCCCTTCATCACCACTTCCATCTTGTTCCTAAACCGCTACTGGCTGGGTCTTCTTAACTAGCACTGCTTAGAAATTAGTTTCTGCTTTACCAATGGAAAACACTATCTTTGGCTCTCCTAGGTCTTTATAAGGCTTCCCTACACGAGACTACTGGCTGTGGCATTTCTAAGCAACAACCACCCTTTAACAATGTCCCAAGGGGTTAGATTAGGGGAAAAGGAGGGACTGGTCACTCATTGCATCTATCTTCATAGACGGAGTGAAGATTGTTCACCAGATTGGTGGGAAGAAAGACCAAATCGTCTTGGAAAACCTCAATCGGTATGACAAGCACCTCTCTAAGATCTTCCCTGAAACCCCAGAAAAGTGGAGTTTACAGCCTGTTCCTGAAGCACGTAAGGAACATGATCAGAAAACTAGCAATGAGGGAGTATGGAAGTGAGGACTCCACCAGCATTGAGGGCACTCCCTTCCTAACAACTAAAAATGACCTCGTGACGTAAACTACTGACTGCAAGATGGTGTAACTTGCGCCCAGTTGGAATCTGCTATTACTGAGGTGTAAATACATGGTTTAGGGTAATTACCAGTAAGACAGGTGCACTCTCAGGGCTTCCACAGGAAGCCCCTCAGACTCCTCACCCACCTCTGTGTCCCTGGGCTGGCTCCACCTGCCCACTCCATACTCAACTCATCTTTGCCTCAGGCCCGAGGGTCTTCGATTTTTTTTTTCATTTTTCTTGGTATGTCTCTGTGTGTGGTGGTGTGTGTACATGTATGTGTCAGTACCCAAGAGTAGGCATGTGTGTGGAAGCCTGAAGCTAATGTTAGGAGTCTCCCTCAATTCCTATGCCTCTTATCCATTGAGCCAGGGGCTCTCAGGTGACCCCAGATATCACCGATACAGTTAGTCTGGCTAGCCTGGTTGTTTTGGGGAGATCTCCTGTCTCAGATTTTCAAGTGCTGGGATTCCAGGCAGGCTGCCATACCTGCCCACCTTTTCATTGGGTCCTGGAGATTCAAACCCTGCTCCTCATATTTGCATAGCAAGGGCTTTACCCACTGAGCCATTTCCCCAGCTCTTCTGTTTTTTTAAGAATAACATTCTGCATCTGGTAAGACAAAGGTGACCAAGAAATGAACTTCTAAAACAAAATGTAGCCACCTTCTAAGAGACTGTCTCTCTAGTTCCTATGATTCTTTGTACTACCACTATTCAGATAGGCTCTGGGGCCAAGCAGTAGCTAGGTGTATTAGTCACTGTTCTATGTTATGAAGAGACACCATGACCAAGGCCACTCTTTTCGAAAGAAAGCGTTTAACTGGGGGCTTGTGTACAGTTTCAGAGGCTTAGTCCATTACCATCATGGCAGGGAGCCTGGCCACATGCACGGTGCTAGTGCAGTAGCTAAGGGTTACATCCTGGTCTGCAGGCTGAAAAGGGATGCACTGGTTTGGGCTTTTGAAACCTCAAAGCCTACACCTAGTGACAGACTTCCAACAAGGCCACACCTGCTCCAACAAGGTCACACCTCCTGATCCTTCTAACCCTTTCAAACAGCGTCACTCCCTGGTGACTAAGCATTCAAATATATGAGCCTATGGGGGGCCTTCTTATTCAAACCCCCACACTGTGTATAGCACTTGCAAGCATGTCCAAGTCACCAGTTCCATAGTCAGGCAGTCAGGTGAGACCTGCCTCTTCACTGCACAGCTTGTAAGCTCATGAGAGGAACCCAGCGTTGGATTGCTCTGCCCACCCCGGTCAAGAGCCTTCTGCTGCAGGTGGGTGAGAAGGACGAGTCTGCCAAGGCTAGGAGAGTGAAGAAGCCGGTCCAGCCCCTGAAGGAGGATGTGACTTGGGAGTTGGCAGTGCTGCGGAAGATGCTGCAGGAGTGGAAGACTGCCTGGGCACTCAGTAAGTGAAGGGAGGGCCTGAGACAGTAGATATTTGTGAGCACGTGTTCCCCAGTCTTGAAAAGTCCCCCCCCATCTTGTAAAATGTAAAAGGCTGGTTGCCTCATTAAGGGGTCTGGAGAAGAACCTTTCAATTGCCAGGCACATGTGGTGGCACATGACTTTAATCCCATCACTTAGGAGGCAGAGGCAGGCTGATCTCCGTGAGTTCGAGGCCAGCCTGGTCTACAGAGCGAGATCCAGGACAGGCGCAAAGCTACACAGAGAAACTCCGTCTTGAAAAACAAACAAGCAAACAAAAAAAAGTCTTTCAATCAGCAGGTGTTAAGTGAGCATTATCTACATCTACACTGGACTCCTTATGCATGGGCAGGGATGTGTGGGAACTTGAGTAATGCATGGGAACTCACTGTGTTGCAGGCTTTCTGATCAGAGGAATGGGACACCGGACTTTTGCAGGAAGCAGTTCATCGTGTGCGAGCACTGTCTGTGGGATTTTCCTCAAATGCAGAGCCACAGGCATTCTGGAACAGAGCTTTCTAGACATTCTTTTGGCTTGTCTGTCTCCCATACAGAGTGACTTACCTTCTGAATGGTGGCTACTTTAGATAACTCCACAGTGAAACTAAAAAAAAAAAAAAAAAAGCTGAGGTGGAAAGGGAGGGGAAGGACGGGAAGGATGAGGAACAGTTGACTGCGGGAGAGATGTGGTGGAGCTGTACTACACTCGGGAGCACTGACCAGCCCACATGGCTGTTTCCTATTTTTCTTCTCTTTGGCTCTTGGGGGCCCCTACCACAGCCACACTGAGAAAACTTCACAGGCAGAGACCCTGTCTTACCCAGGTCTGGAACATGCTGGATAAATGATTCATGACAGGAAAGACAAAAGATACTGCCCCCGCATAAGATATGCAGCTATCAAAAGACACTGCCATTGAGTAGAACTCGGTTGTGCAAATGAGATTCTTATGAATCTACCTTCCTTCAAAGAACTTAAGTAGAAGGCTGAATGCCTCCACCAGTTGAGAACCTCACTCCTTGCTCTGTTTTTGTTGTTTTGTTTTTGCGATGGGAGACTTACTATGTTGCCTAGACTGGTCTTGAACTCATCATGGATTCATGTAGTGGTCTTTGAGACCGCCAGCCCCCAAATAATGACATACAGACTTTTATTAATTATGAAGGCTTGGCCTTTAGCTTAGGCTTGTTCCCAACTAGCTTGTATAACTTAAATTAACCTGCTTTTATTAATCTACATTCTGCCACATGGCTCTTTACCTCTCCTCCATTCTGTATGTCTGGCTCCCTCAATGTCCTACTGGCGAAATTGCCTCTCTTCTTCCCAGAGTTCCTCTCTCTCCCTGGAAGTCCCAGCTATTCTCTCCTGCCTAGCTATTGGCCATTCAGCTCTTTACTAAACCAATCAGAAGGCACCTTAAGCAGAGAAGCAGAAAGCACCTTTACAGTGTACAAAAAGATTATACCACAACAGATTCATGATCCTCCTATTTTAGCCTAAGTAACCGTGTGCCACCATAACCAGCCAACCACTATATTTTATTGAACATTTATTTTCCATGGAAAGTTATTTAAACAAAAGCTATAGCATATGAGATTGGGGGAAACTACCTGAGAAATGTATGACTCATCATAGAAATAATTTGTCAAAGAAGCCTTTCTCTGAATTCTTTATTATGAGCTAATGTGTCCCTTGCATTGTCCTAAGGAAAGAGACTTCTTGTCTGCCCATTTATTGTACACAATATCTAACCCTCCCCATTTATTGTACAATATCTAAGCCTGCCCATTTATTGCATAATATCTAGCCCTAAATAGGTGGTTCTCTCTTCATTTTTCTCCCTGTG
Source organism: Peromyscus nudipes (assembly GCA_902168325.1). NCBI lineage: Eukaryota > Metazoa > Chordata > Mammalia > Rodentia > Cricetidae > Peromyscus > Peromyscus nudipes. The sequence goes on from CABHPH010105509.1 coordinate 9,598, forward strand.
ACATAGTTATTGAATGGCATCATGAGACAGTGGAAAACCTATTGCGGGGCATAGTCAACATGTATGATGACATAAGGATCCAGGCCATCGTCACATGTGCTACCGCTGCTTTGGAAAGGCCTCGGATTGCCACCAACCAGGAGGACCCAGGTGAGAGCTAGGACTCAGCTATTTGGAAACATCTGAATTGAGAGAGAGGCCTTAGAGATTACTTGAGCTCATTTCCAGATGTAGAAATCAAGGCCTAGAGTCTGCCTGGACAGCCAAGTTCATCTCAAGAGATGAGACTGAAGCCCTGGATTCCAGTTCAGTGCCCTAGCATTAAGCTCTGGCATGTTGAGCACGTCCTCTACCCCAAAGGCATTCTGTATTACACTCATCACATTTGTTTGCTCAGGGACTTGCAATGAAGTTCACATTTTCATACCTTGACATCCCTTTTATAATAGCAAAAACCCTAACAGCTGGGGGCTGGCGAGACTGCTCAGTGGTTATGGCCACTAGCTGTTCTTACAGAGGACCCAGGTTCTGGTCCCAGCACCCACATGGTAGCTCACAACCATCTATACTCCTGTTCTAGGGGATCTGATATCCTCTTCTGGCCTCTACTGGTACCAGGCACACATATGCTACATTCATACATTCAGACAAAGTACGCATACAGAGAAAATAAAAATCTTGAAATATAAGGACTGAAGGTGTGACTCAGTGGTGGAGTGTTGGCCTGGAATGAACAAAGTCCTAGGTTTGAGCCTCAGCAAAGATAAATGGGAAGGGACAAGGGTGAAAAAAATGACGTAAGTGAATTTGACAGCTTTTATATATTAAAAATGAGTTAGGAATTTCCCATTTTTGCAGATGGTTTGTAAGCTTTTAAGGAAAATGTCAACATAATTTCTCTTTACTAGCAGTAACAGGTGAGCAAACTTGCCCTCTACTAGAGTCAAACTATAACCTCCCAATAATGAAATGTTAGATGGAAACCCCCACCCACTCCTCTGTACTGCATGTGCCTTCTTAGAGTCATCTACTTGAAACCTGTGCCAACCTCTCCTCCTCTGGGCTGGAGACATCCCAGGCCCATTCCATCCTCATACTTTAGCTGGGTAGTAACTGCCTGCTTACACTTCTGCTATTCCTGCAGAGAAGGTCAGGGACTGGCCTTATCTCTTCCAACTTGTCGGGTTTTTAAAGGCTCATCCACTTATTTCCTATTTATTGACTTCTAGACATGGGCATTCCCCCAGATGTTGCTAGGATCTGGTGGTGCTGGGATGCAAGCCTTTCCGCATGAATTAGCACTCTGCCTACTGAGCTACAGCCCCAGCCTCCTCCAGGTTCTCCGGGTTTGGTGCTCCCTCTGCTGGAACCCTGTGTCCTCACCTGATCAACCCTCCTCCGACTGCCAGCAGACAACACTTCCTCTGAGAAGCCTGCCCTCAGGACTTCAGCCTCACTCAGTGCCCTGTCAGATGCTTCTACACAGGCTTTTGTTATTGTTATTTTGTCTTATTTCTTTGAGCAACAGATAGTATTATAATCTCATACCAAATCTGCATAGTCTGTAGCACTTGACGGACATGTTCTGAGAGATGTGTCATACAATTTCATCATTGTGCAGACATAATGGGAAATACTTATATGAAAAGAGCTCCAGTGTTACGAGAAGACACATTCTACAGTACCACTGTGGTGTATGTGATCCACCACTGACTGAAACATCACTGTATGGCCCAAGACTGTCCATACAAGGACACCTTTGTCCTCTGAATTGTAATCCCTTTCACAGGTCCTACACATCTAGATTTCGATCCTCTTACCCCAAGAAAGTAGCCTTATTATTTTTTTAAATACTCAATAGACTTCTATTTGCTCACAATGCAAAGTTCCATCTACATCCCTTGATTGACTATCCCTTATTTGAAATGCTTAGGACCAGAAAAAAACTTGGATTATTTCCAGATTTTGGAATATTTGAATATACATGAATTATCTTGGACATGAGACGATTGCATTTCATATTGCTTTATATATGTAGCCTAAAGGTAATTTCATACAACACTTACACTGTGTCCACACTTTTACTGAACCTGCCACATGAGGATAGGTGTGGATATCCCATTTGTGGTGTTGAGTCTGTATTTTGGAGCATTTGGAGTATTTCAGATTTTGGATTTGGAGATCAAGAGTCTTAACTAACGTGTTCAGAACAGATTGCATATGGGCCTACAACCTAAGTGAAAAAACAACAAAAACAGGTGGACTGAGTGTGGAAGTATATGCTTACACTTGGGAAGTATAGGCAGAAAGATCAGGAGTTCCAGGTTAGCCTGGGCTATAAGAGACCCTCAAAAACAAAGCAAACTCAAAGTACAAAACCTGAGTCATGGCTCTGGAGTTTCTTGGGATGATACCTGCAGGCAGAGGTAACAACCCTTTTCTCCTTCTGCTTAAGAATTTAAACTTAGTGCCCATCTTCTCTCCTAAGCTTCTGTTTTGTTTTCATTGATAGTGCTGGAGACCGAGTCCAGCACCTTGTGCCTTCAAAGCAGGTGCTCTACAACTGAGTTAAAATGTTTTCCTATGTTTATAGGCAAAAATTCTTGTGACAATAAGCCCCAGGTGATAAATCACACCAGAGCTGGAAAAAGCTATAAGTGAAAGATAAGATACCTGACCACCAGTCTACTTTGGGGCTCCCCGGATGCCTTACTGCATACATGCCCTCGATGCCCCTTAGGAAGGTACCGAGGAAGCTGCTAGAGAAATACCACACTCATGGAATGTAAATTCATCCAGAGTGGATGCTACAGAATGCTTCATGAACCCCAGACAGAGCTTGGAGAGATGGCCCAGTGGTTAAGGGCACTGGCTGTTTTTCCATAGGACCTGGGTTTGATTCCCAGCACCCATATGGCAGCTCACAACTACCCATAGCTCCAGTCCCAGAGGATCCAAAGCCCTTTCTGGCTTCTGCAGGCACTGCATACACACGGTATACAGACATACATGCAGGCAAAACACCTAAGATAAAAATGAAAGGTTAAGAAAGACATTTGAACAAACTAAAAAAGAACCCCAGAGAGAAGGGTTGCCTGACATCGCCCCCCTGACAAGCTTGTGATTCTCCTATGCTCCTGAAGCACAGTGCTTATAACAAGTATCAATGTTTGTAGTTAAGTCTAAAAGACCCACTGGATTCTGCAGTGATACCTACTTGTCCACAACTCAACCAGAGTTGAAATACTGAATTAGACAATAAGTAAATGGGCTGGGTTTGTTACTATGATGAATGGTGGAGGTTACTATAACTAGCCGGATGTAGCTTTGACTTCAGTACTAGAGACCAGATGATAAGGGATTGGAAACTGGTACATCAGCACCTGAATCCTTTGGACATAAAATCCTGTCCATCGTAGAGTATCAACTGAACTGTGATTTAGTAAGCCATAGATGCAGCAGGGTGGACCTGGGTAAGGATGCTGTCCGAGAGAAAAGCAAAGGACTGGTACCCTCTTTTATTGCAGGACCAATTATTCCGGATTTGCCAGAGGTCCTACTGCCTGCTCTAGAGGCTGTTCTGTCTGACAAGAACCCCAATGTGAGGATGGCAGCAGCAATATGTCAATATGCCATACAGTCACGCAATCCCACTGCCCGGGACATCATGCAGACTGCCCTTGTGAAGGGTGAGTAACTCCCTGCTACTTCGGACCTGGGATGTGGAATAGAGGTTACCTCACTATCAGCTTTCCCAGTCTTTTCTTTTCCAATAATGCTGGGATGTCTGCTGCCTTTGGGTTTGAGTTTCTGTTAAGCACATGGGGACATTAGTTCTTTTAAGTAGTTTTATAAAACAAGTGCCATGAACTAGTACCTGGACTAAAAGCCTTCACAGATTCATTCTATAAACCATGTCCTAAAATGGATGAAACTAGAGATATTATCTTACCTAAAATAAGCTACATACTAAAAGACAATTACCCAGTTTCCTCCATGTGGAAATATAGAAGAGTGATTACTATAGGTTAGGGGTGGGGAGCAAAAAGTGGGTAAAGGCAGTTGGGTTTGATCAATGCAATGCCATATGCAGGCACTGAAACAGCACCCCATTAATAATAGTTAATACATGCTAGCCAATTAATTTTAGCACTAGACTTCTAGCTCAATGGTAGTATGATTGCCCAGTGCATTAAGACCCAGAATTCCTTCCCCCCCAAAAAAAGCCAGGCGGTGGTGGCGCATGGGAGGCAGCACTTGGGAGGCAGAGCCAGGCGGATCTCTGTGAGTAGGAGGCCAGCCTGGACTACAGAGTGAGTTCCAGTACAGGTGCAAAACTACACTGAGAAACCCTAACCTCGATAAAACAAGGAGAAAGGAATACTGGGCAGAAATAGACCCAGAATTTGATCCTTAGTACCAAAAAGTAAATACAACAAACAATGGCCTCTTACATAACATTTTATTATTGAAAAGATAACAATAGCTAAGTACATTTTGAAGGTTTGGTTTTTTTTAAAAATCACCTCCTGAACACATCATGCTTCCAATTTCTGCACAGTAACACCTAGTCATTATCATGTTGGTGTTAACAAAGCTGTCAGGTGAGAGGCCACTGACCGACCTATCTTGAGATGAGCTGTTCCTTGCCTTAGCATGGGAAAACTGGTTGACTAGTCTGGCCTTCTGTATATGAACAATCCACTGCTTAATTCATCTGTTTTAGGAAGGGACTTCCTCCCAGACCCCTCTGGCCTTCCCAGTCTCCATGGAAAGAAACAGCTTCATTTCTTAGCTATATCAGAAGTGTTACCCAAGAAGAGCTTGTAATGTTTCAGTCATGCCTCGGGGCACACACCTTTAATTCCAGCACCTGAAGGTAGAGGCGGGGGATCAGAAGTCAAGGTCAGGACTGGGGCTATAGCTTGGTGGTATAGGGCTTTGCCCCATGTGCCCTGGATTCTATCCCTAGTACTGCCATCCCCCAAAAAGTTCACGGTCATCTCTGCTACACAAAGGGGTTAAGGCTAGCCTGGACTAAATGAAACCCTGTCTTCAAAAAATGTTTTTCAGGTTTTTTGTTTTTATTTAAAATCTTAACATGTGGTTGAAGTATGGAGGTGGATTTGCAGACTCGATGGGACACTGGAGTGAGAGGTCAGGCAGGTAACAGTCGTAGGTACCAATTCAAACGTGGTTCTCTCTGGGAGAAAACATCATTCTGAACTCATTTTTTTCAACCCACCGGGACAGGTAACAGTGTGGACAGCTGGGCTGCAGCTCAGTGCTTGGCTATGGAAGGCATTGCCACCTACCCAGTGATCAAGAGGATCCTCTACCAGCTCTTTAACAAGAAGAACGAGGCCACTGAGGAACAGGCCTGTAACCTCCTGAGCCATCTCAGTGGAAAGACGGTAGGTGTCTACTTCAGAGAGTGAGAAGGAAATAAGGTTTTGGGGAGGAAGTGTCTAGAGTTGGTGCACATAATGAATCAAGAATGTAGGTGGCTGAGAATGCTAAGCACAGGCCAAGTACACCAAGTCTGTGTAAAACTGAATATGGAGAAGTATCCAGGGGGATGTGAGAAGCTAGCTGAGAAGTTTCTAACAGCATACAGGTTGAGTCATGATGTGCAGGCTCTGCTTCTCAAAGAAGCTACCACTAAGGCCACCACAACTCCATTTCTCTTGGATAGAAACTTGAGACTCCACACAGACTGAGGCAGATACAAACCACCCCAGGGACTGGAAACTGTCAGAAAGCAGGCCCTCACTTTCGGCTCAGATTATTAGACCTGTGTTTTCTTATATGGTTTATAACTCAGATTTCTTAGGTAGAAGAGTGCTCCGTCTCTTAGAAACTCACTCTGTCCCTTAATAGGAACAAGTATTTTGTGATCATAGGGCATTTACTATGCTGCATGCCATGTTAGGACAGAATTTCTTCAAGATTCTGGTGTATCTAAGAGTGAGCAAGACTATCCATGCCGTCTTCCTCTTCTTCAGACCCTGATCCACACAATGCTTGCTGTGGAGCTCAACAGCAGGCAATGGAAGGACCGCATCGTGGCGTGCCGTGCTTTCTCTCGGATCAGTGGGAACATCTGCATTGTAAGTCTCCGTCCTTGAGTTCAGAAAGCCTAGCACGCTGGCCTGCAGGCTTCCTGCTTTTTGCTTCTCTCTAGTATCTCATTGCTGCCTCTTATTCAGAACTTGGAGTATCTCTAAATATCACGCACTTCTCTCACTTTGAGCCAGTGCTTCTTGGTGGGGTAGCAATCCACAAACTGTGATGCAGCCCCTGCCAAATACACATACAACCTGAGAGAGAGCGAGTTTATGAACATGTTAGTGATCTGACACTATTTCAGTACCAGCAGACACTATAAAAGTATCAGTCAATGATGCAGACCTCCCCACCCTCTGCTGAATACTGGTCCTTGATTTGAGCAGCAGACTGAACAGAGCCAACAATCCAACTGAACCCGTAACTGTGTTGACTCCCTGAATATTAAGCACACACATACAAAAGCATGGTCCCTGCTTTCAATAACAATGGCATTGCCATGGAAGCATCAAGACTAACAATACAAATGAACGGATATGGACCCCTCTGGTGGCCAGCAAGACTGTCTCCCTGGATCGGAGGACATGCCAAAGACCTGCATGGAGTACCAGGGGACTAAAGGCTTTTGAACTCAAGAGTAGTGCAAACAAAGCACTTCTCATTTTATTATTAAAGCAAGCAAAAGATGAGGTGATGTTTACAGTTTGCTTCAGCAAATCCAAGTACCATGAGGGAGCACACCTGGTGTTAAGTCTTATCATCTTTGGCCATGTGAAAAGAGCCAATATTCTTCCCAGGCCTTTGCTCTTCCTCCAGAGTTCATGTGGACATGCCAGGGCATTCCCTTCATGCCCTTGCTTTCAAGTGTATCCACTTATAGTTATACAATTCTTTCTAGAAGGCTACCTTGTGGGAAGAACATTCTGCACTCTGCCCCATCCACAGTTCACAGCCAGTTCATAGCTTTCTTACACAGGCTTCCACAACTTAAGACCAGAGTGAATATAAGGTGCTCTCTTGAGACTTTTCAGGAGACTGGCATGTACTGAATGTAAGTGGTTGAACAACCTGAAGGTGTGGTACTTGGCTACAATTGAAGAAGTTCTAAGCAAGTGAAACCTGAACCTCTTTTTATTATTACACTCTAGTGAGCTATCCGAGTGCTTAGTGCTTAGTCCTAGTGCTGCCCCATCTTTTTATCACACTGGGTACAGTCAGGACAGCCCATAACACAGCTATTCCTGCTTACAAATGGGTGCCTTCCATTCTTAACCCTCACATTTTGTTAAAGAAAACACACCATCTGGTCATTCGGCACAATAACCTGAAGAGGTCTGAGAACAGGTTGATTCTTTCTCACATGTTATCATTTCCTGCTGCTAAAACACTAGGTGTGAACAAGTTAAAAATGATGAGGACTTCGTGATAAACTGCAGGAATTTAAAAGGGTACTGTGCCTGAGTTCTTTGACTCATTCAGTAAGCAAACAGGTGTTTCGGCTGGGAAACTAGTTTACACATAGTTACACCATCATCACCCACAACTGCAGTAATGTTTTCCTTTCCAACAAGAGAAAAGTATCCTGATAGGGTGACCAACTATCCTGGTCTGTACATCCATGGACTTTCAGTACTAAACCCAGAAAGTCTCATGCAATCTGGAATGATGAGGTTACTCAATACTTTTGAATTTCAAGTCTCTCACACTCACTGTGTTGGTGCCAACATGATGCAGGAAGCGACGAGTTTGGGAAACAGTCCTGGGTTCTGCGACCAGGCATAAGCACTTACCAGATTATCCTTGGGCAAGCTAAATCAAAGCCTCCATAGTGTCATCTGTATATAGAAATACCATCTGCCCAACTGGATTGAGAGATTAAAGGATAGAAAAAAGCTGGTATCAAGTACAAAATTAATTAGCCAATTATCATACCTATTGATAGGATATGAAACATAAATTAATCCATCTGATGTGGAATGACTGGAACAAGGAAGTAAGGCAAGCAGCTGCCAAAGCTCTGGGGCAAATGAACCTTGGGAAAGAGGTACATGACATGATCAGGTAAGACCCAGTCACCATGAGCTCAGAAGCTCTTCCTTTCTTAAGAGTGCCTGGTTGGGGTTGGGGATTTAGCTCAGTGGTAGAGCGCTTGCCTAGCAAGCGCAAGGCCCTGGGTTCGGTCCTCAGCTCTGAGAAAAAAAAAAGAAAGAGAAAAAGAAAAAGAAAAAAGAGTGCCTGGGCGATCTGGATCCAGCCAGCACGTGCTGAGCTCCCTGTATGATCAGCATTGTACTAGATCCCACTACAGAAAGTTCAGTCCCTACACGAACTACCACCATGGCTAGCCAAGAAACATTGGATGTCCACTAAGTATGAGGTAATCTTTTAGAACACAAACACAATATACAAATACCTAATTTAAAAAAAAAAAAAACCCGCCAGGCGGTGGTGGCGCACACCTTTAATTCCAGCACTCAGGAGGCAGAGGCAGGCAGATCTCTGTGAGTTTAGGCCAGCCTGGTATACAAAGCGAGTTCCAGGAAAGGCACAAAGCTACACAGAGAAACCCTGTCTCCAAAAAAACAAAAACAAAACAACAAAAAAAAAACCATACTAAACTAGAACAATGGCATATACCATAACTGCTATAGAAAAATGGGAAGCCAAGTGGCGGCGGCAGCGGGCATGCCCTTAATCCCAGCACTCGGGAGGCAGAGCCAGGCAGATCTCTGTGAGTTCAAGGCCAGCCTGGGCTACAGAGTGAGCTCCAGGACAGGCACCAAACCTACACAGAGAAACCCTGTCTCGAAAAACCCCCCAAAAAAAGAAAAGAAAAGAAAAATGGGATACTCAGTGTGGGCTAGAGTAGAAAGGCCAAGTTCCATGGAGATGCAGTCATTCCAGATTGAGAAACTGCCAAAATGAGCACTGTGTTTGTAAGAGGAGATGCAGCTTGACACTTTCAAGACACCTAAATGTCTACCATATGCTCGGTAATAGGAGTTCACGAAAATAAGACACCGAGGTCTGAACCCAGTGAAATTTTAATGATTATAAGCTGACTAGGAAAAGGAAGGTCTATATAACTGGGCCCACAAAGCTAGAATTCTTTCCTGAGGGCATGGTGAAAGGAACAAGGTACAGAAAAGTTTAAGGGAAATAAAAGCCACTTGTATCTTACAGGACTAAGCTGAGTCAAGGAAATTTCCAGGATCGGATTGAGGCCCTCTCCCTGATCCGTGTACTCAAGGTCATGACAGCCAAGCTTCTCCCAAGTTTCCTGAACTGCTTCTCTGATGAGTTCATAACAATTCGACAGGCAGCTTGTTTGGCAGCAGGTGCCCTGCAGATCCGTGACAAGATGGTAAGTCAAGGCATGTTGTCATCTTATCTGATGGACCCGAAGAGAGCGTCACTATCTCTGCTGTGCACGGTACACCCATGATTCTGTGGGAACGTGGGATGAGCAGTCTGGCAGGAATGTGAAAGGAGACACAGGCCACATCAATCAGTAAGCGGTATTTAGCCTAACAAGCCCAAACTTCAAGCCAGAGCATGCCACCCTCTCAACTCTGTTCTCATCTCAGTTAACTAGCTTCCTAATACCTGGTCGCTGAGAGGTTTAAGGGTTAATGCAAATGAGTAGAGTTTATACACTCGTTATTAGGGGAAAACTGGACAGAGGTATTCAAAAGAAGTCCAAGTGGAGCATGGTGTGATCCTTGCACTTGGAAGATAAGGCAAGAGGCAGAAGGTTCCAGAATTTGAGGTGAGGGGCTGGAGAACTAGCTCAGCAGTTAAGAACACTGACTGCTCTTCCAGAGGACTGGCTCCAATGCCACCTTCTGGCCTCTGAGGGCACTTACTATGTGGTGCATAGACAGACACATGCAGGCAAAACAACCAACCACATTAGAAAGCATCTGAGGTCAACCTAAGCTACCCAGTAATACAGTCTCAAAAGAGAGTGTAGGTGGGGGGAGGCGGGGCAGTCTGGGACTAGTGGTGTAGTTCAGTGGTAGAGCATGTAGTTAGTGTATGTATGGCTATAGATCTGTGTGCTGAGAAAAATACACAAAGAGTAGACGATTCGGCTACTCTTATTATACAGGCTGACACTTAAGGCTGTAGTCCATCTGTCACCAGCACTGACAGAAGGCTACTTTTCTAGTTAAAGCATCCCTAGAAATAAGTGGGGACCCTGTTTCTGGTCCATTCTCTTTTTTTAAAGATTTATTTCCTATGTATACAGTATGCCTATGTGTCAGAAGAGGGCACCAGATCTCATTATTGATGGTTGTGAGCCACCATGTGGTTGCTGGGAACTGAACTCAGGACCTCTGGAAGAGCAGTCAGTGCTCTTAACCTCTGAGCCATCTCTCCAGCCCCTTCTGGTCCATTCTTACTCTGGTTCTTCCCACTCAACTTTTCCTTGTCTATTACAGGTGCTTCAATGCCTCCTGAATCTGATGAACAGAGATCCCTACTGGAAAATCAAGGCTTTTGCCATTCGAGGTATTTCAGAAATGACAGCTCCAAGCCCTAGACCTGAAATACTCTCTTCATGCTAATAAATACCTAGAAACTTTAGTGAGACAGCTAGTGGAAGGGACTGTCTTAGCTTCTCAGAAGTCTGGGCTGAGAAAGAAAGAGATTTTCTTTCAAATATTTAGTTAAGGATCCCAAGTCTAGGTCTATTTAAACTTGTTAAGCAAAGAACAGACTACACAGTCCCCACCAACAGAATTAAGGATAAGTGTCTAGTAGATATCCATTGTTGTGTACTTCTTGCTTTCCCTGGAGATTTCAACTATAGCATTTAGTAAGAGTCAAACCAGGTTCAAGACAGAGCTTAAAACTTGCTCTTTCCAGGTTCTTTCCTAGAACTTCTGCACTGCTTCTCTTTTTGAAATGGTCTTTGGTACAGCCCTAGCAGGACCAGACCTAGGTAATCCTGAGAACTAATTGTTCTCACCCCCTCACCCATCAGTCTACCTTAACTACACTGCTCTTCCATGTTAAATCTGCCCCCTATCTATTCCTGAACAGGCAAGCTAGTCTATGTTTATATCCCATTAGGCAGGATCAACCACTTCTCTTAGGAGTCCTTTAGAAGAACTATCTCAATGCAGTCAGGCAGGTGGTACACACCTGTAATCACAGCCCTCAAGAGGCAAAGGCAGGAGGATCACTGCAAATGTGAGGCCAGCCAGGGCTGCACAGCAAGACCCTGCCCCAAAGCTAGGCATCAAACTTCACACATGCTGAGCAAAGCTTTGCTAGCTCTCTCAACTTCCTTTCTAAATTTCGCTACTTAGAAATACTTTTCATTTTACTCCTAATGATTAAGTGCCATCCCCAAGATACTGTCTGCAATACTCAAATTCCTTCTGGATGCTAGGATATAGTCAACTTAAGTCTTCAGTGACAGTGGAACAGACTTTTCCTCTCACCTCTACAGCTTTGGGACAGATTGGGCAAGTGAGTCCCCAGCTGACAGATCTTCTGCTCTGGGCTGTCCACTATGAAGAAGCACCAGGTGTGCGGCTGGAAGCTTGCCGGAGCATCCTAGCCCTCAGACTCCAAGGAAACCAGGTCAGGGACACCTTTCTAGATGTGCTGCTCCTGGAGGACCACGAGGCTGTCCTTAAGTAAGCACTGAACCGCTGCTTTCTGCCATGACCTCCTGGACTGCCAATGCTCCAATCCTTGACCACTGAATATGCTCTGCCTTTCCAGGCTAAGTGGGTAACAGAAAATCCTTCCCTAAGTAGATTGTCACAGCTCCCATAGTTCCTGTGTTACTTCTCTTCTTCCAGGGAGTTTTAAGTTATTCGTGTATTCAACATTTATCCAGTAGCTACTGAGACAACAGACTAGAGTCAACCAAAGCAGGGTTTCAGTGCACTTGTCCATACTCTTAAGTGCTGTGCCCCTATGCGGCCCTTTTTTGTTTGTCTCAAACCTCCCATGCAGATGGAAGTCTACGTTATAAAGCTATGGTGACAATTAATGAAATGACATTTGGTACCTTTCCCAAAGGTGTTTAAGAAGTCACTGCCTTCACATATATACTCTGGAACTGCACAACAGCTGTGTAAATTATCACGTCATTTCTACAGAGAAGACTCAGTTAAACTGTTGATGAGGAGTTTAGGGTTCTTGTCTAATTCCAGATCCTACACTGTTTAACAGCAGCTATCTTCTTAAGGACGGGGTAGAACAATCTTTCCTATCTTGCAGGGAAATTTACCAGACAATGACAGCACTCAACTTAGAAAAGGAAGGCAATCAAGAAATGCTTCAGGAGATCAAGAAGAGGGTAAATAAGTACAAACTGTTTTCAAGAGGAAACCCAGGGCTCCAAGAGTTTCACTAATAAGCATGATGCAGTCAATTACTTTATCATTTTTAATGTTTGGTTGAGCTTTACTATGTAGCTCAAAAATGACCTTAAAGTTGGGATCTTCTTGCCTCAGCCTCCCAACCCCACGCTTGATATAATCAAATTATTTTAATGCTTTTTCCTCCAATACAGTTGGTTGCTTGCTTTTTTTTTTTTTTTTTAACATTTTCCCCCTTAGATTGAAACACTAAATCAAAAGGACTTGCTGACGGAGAAAATAATGAAGATGGAAGTAGCCATAAAAAATGTGAAGAGAAAAGCGAGACACGTCTACTCACCACCCAGAGAGGGCCAAAGCCCACTGCAACTTGAAACTTTTCTTGAAGAAATTTTTGACAGTAGGTTTCTTTTCGGTGAACCCATCCCTTGACTCTTCACACCAGACTATCCCAGGACCTAGACATTTGGGAACTTCATAGGAGGCCTGTATGACTTAAGTCAGGAAGGCTACTTACCCCTTCTCCCCTTCCCCAGGTTTTCATCCATCTACAATTTGTGTGCCATTTAAAAGGTAGCTCTATCCGAACTGATTTAAAAAGGACAGACTAGAAAAGCACAAGTCTTTGGAAAAACAAGTAACTACTATGTATGTTTGATTAAGCACCCCAAAAGACCTTACATTTCATCTTATAAAAGAAGGTCATCTCTGGAAAGTACACCTGAAAGAAGAGCAATCATTTTATGTTCTAACTTAAGGGAAAAAAAAAAACTTCTGAAAGTTCTCAACCTTAAAAACCAAACCAATCAGTTACGATGACAGGATCTTAAGAGGTCTAGATACACTCTAAATGATGAGGGTTCAGAAGTGGAACTATACCAAAATATACTTACAAAATCTGTAAGCAGCAGCCTCAGGTCATTCGGCCGGTTGCCTACCAGCCACCACCCCAAACCGGGGTCTTCTGGTTGTTCCAAGTGCTCTTTCTGGTGTACCAGGCTCTCTTCCACCAATCATGAGAATATGCACTTGCCAGATTTGGGGAAGTTTCATCCAACTGCTAGGGGAAAACAAATGAGTGGAAAGTAACTTGAACACCAATCTTCCCTGTGGCCAGCTTGCTAAAAGTTGGATGACTAAAGCCTATGAACACATAACCAGGTGACATGACACTGTCCTTTGGGGAGCCGTGCCAGCCAATCACTGATTTACACCAAACACTGAGCAAATACAATGTATACTTCAAAGCTGACTCTGGTAATGGAAGCTTCTCCATTAGGATTGTCCTGTTTGGAGTTCAAGTAGATTAACTCAAATGAGTAAGTTACCTCTAAAGCTAACAAATGGCCCCAACCAGAAAGGCTTCTCTTCTTTAATGCGTGTGATGCTGGGAATGAACCCATGGCATTGCACATGCCAGGCATACACTTGTTCTACCCAGCCCTCGCCTTTATAAAAGTTAACATACTCCTTTGATATCATATATCATGTTGCCTTTCATCTCAGCCGTATCTTCCTTATTGTCTTCCTTGTCTCACATTGTTCAAACCAACCCCAAAAAATCTAGGCTTAGAAGAGAGAAACGGTCTTTGGCACTTTTTAATAAATCTTCTAATGTTCATACAAACTTAACCCACAGCATACTGACCCCAGCCCGACGCACAAACGGAAGAAAGAACACAAAGAAGCAACTTCCATATAAAAATCCCTCATGTCTCAAGCAGAATGGCACGGTCAAGGCCACACCATACACTGAAGCCTGCAGGGAATGCAGCTGGTGCTCTCAAATGATAGGGATTGTTACTTCTGCAGAAATAGCTTAACCTCCTCTGCTCCAATTTCTGTTTCCTTTTGTACCTAGATGAAGAGATTCCTCCCAGAAGAAAGTCTGAGCTCTGTGACACGGAAACAGCCATAAAGGTAAACATAACCACACTGACACTTAGCAAGGTAAGAACATGACTTCTTTAAGGGGAAAAAAAAAAAAAGGTGGCAGTGGTAGTGGAGAATCACGACTGCACCCTTTGCAGCCATCCTCAAGAAACTAACTTGGAACCAGAGGCGTCTTGGTGAGCAGCAGCCCCTTATCGTACAACATGGCTGCCAAGGAAAGCTGGTCTTCCACACTGTCACAGGGTAGATCCCCTACTCTCACAAACTCTGGGTAGGAGCGAAGCAAGAGTTCCATGGCATCAGCCTGCTGAGGGCAGATTTCCAAGCACTTGGGTTCCTCCAGATGATAAACGCGAGAGTTTTCCACCGTGTAATAGAGGAGCAAACGGCCGCCCTCGCCCACCAGCCGAGCGATGCCGTCCTGAAGCATATGGACTTCTGTTTCTGTTGTCAACTGGGCCCCCACATTTACAGGTTCTCCAGCCTCCCAGCGAATCGGGAGCCCATGGACACTCAGTGCCCTTTCCCTATCAGTCAACACAGGGGGCAGGGAATCGTGGATGAAGTCTCTGGCTCTCTGGTCAGCCACAGCATCAACAGGCGCGAAGTGTCCCAGGCGAGCAACCAAGACCCGCACCTTTTCCATGAAAGCTGTTCTTCTCGGGTCCTTCGAGTCTGAATGCTGGGCCCCCATGTAATCCATGAAGTCTCGAGGCAGACCCCTGCGAAACTCCACATTTTCTTCTATTGCTGCTTGCACTGCCAAGGGCAGTACGGCCTCCAGGAAGTCACCCCATGTGTTGCGCTGGTACGTGGACAAGGTGAGGTGCAGAGAGTGGACTCCATCCTGACATTCAGCTTGATGAATGAAGCCCCGAGGAAAATACAGTAGGTCTCCAGGTTCCAGCACCGTCTGTAACACCGGCTCACCAAGGTCCTCCTGGCTGAAGTTGGGGCTAGATGTCAGGGCGAGCTCCTCACTTGGGTCCCGCGGTCGGTAGACGCGCCAGAGTTTGCGACCTTCCAGCTGCAAGACGAAAGCCTCGATGTCGTCGTAGTGGGGAGCAAAGCCCTGTGAGTTGGGGGGCGTGAGGTAAACGTTGGAGCCTGCCATGCTTCCAAACTGTTCCTGGAGCACGGCCAAAAACTGCCACACGGTGGGCGAGAAAGCTTGAGGGCAGAGAAGGCGCAAGGAGCAGCCGGCCCGGTACAGGGACCAGGCGGCGGCGGGGAGCGCGCGGCCCGGTGGGTTCAAGGTCTCCCGCCTCCCGTCGACGTAGCGCGCGGCGTCCAGGTGCTGCCCGAAGTGCACGTCCTCGGAGCGCAGCATCGAGTCCAGGTCGGCGGTGGAGAAGAGGCCCTCGTAGTAGCCGTGGTCCTGCCGCCGCACCAGCACCGCCTCCCGCTCCCACAGGCGCCGGTAGA
>CABHPH010105510.1:0-33189 GCA_902168325.1 Peromyscus nudipes
CGGAAAGGAGTAACTTGGGACGCTCGTTTGCAGGACCCAGGTGTCCCGAAGCGTCTGGGGTGCTGGGGTAGCGCGTACGTGTGTCATTGGTAGCTGGACAGGTGTGTATAGAACATTGAGAAACGGAGAGACCGACACAGGGTTTCTGGCTTCCAGGAACCTACTACGGTTCAGGTGGCGTGACATGCGTGCGGCATATTGTGATCGGAGTTCTTGGGTGGAATAGGAGGGGTGGGCTGTACTTGGGGACTTGGTAGGTGCCTTCGGAGGCTTTATCTTTATGTACTCATCTGATACGACGTAGGAGAAGTTAATGTGGACGAGGATGGGAGAAAGCAGAATTGACTCCACCTGATCTTGCTTTATCAACTGAAATCAGGATATTCGTGAAATAGAAGAGATTCTACGGTTTCCAAGGAGCTAGTAATTTTATCTTTTGAAGGTTTTGTTTATTTTTTGTTTTTGAGCTACTTTGAAAGCATACCTAAGACCTAACAGACTAATTTGGTACTTGTCATATTAAGTTCTGTTAACCATCTTTCAGTAAGAACTTGGTTAGAGGAGAGATTCGTGTTTGGTCTTTAAACCGTTGGAAGTTCCTTTTCCAGCCTCAGGAGGTGTATGAATTACATCAAGTAGGTTTGCTTCCCCAGTTTTAATATTAGACATAAAATTTCCAAAATTCCCCATATACCCACCCCAAGTCCCAATTCCACAAGGTTAATATTTGTTGTTTTTGTTTGTTCGTATGGTTTTTCTTCTATTTTTTAAGATGTTTTTATTTTATGTATATGAAGTGTGTTGCTCACATGTATGTCTGTGCACCACCTGAAGAGGGTGTTGGAACCCCTGGAACTGGAGTTATGGACACTTGTGAGCCTCCCTGTGGCTGCAGGGAGTCTAACCCAGGTCCTCTACAAGAACAAGTGCTGTTAACTGCTGAGCCATCTCTCCAGCCCCCATTCTTTAGTTTAGAGAGAGGGTTTCTCACTGTCCACCTGGCTGTTCTGAAATTCACTATGTTGACCAGGCTGACCTCTGCCTTCCCAGCATTGAAATTAAGGTGTGCACCACCACTACTGGCCTGGATAGTGATTTCTTTTTATGTTTTGGGAAGTATCCATAGTGTATATTAGAGTGTGTTATTTTAATACTAAAATTAGAGCCTTAGGAAACCAAGTACAGATAATCTTTATCAAATCTTGTTTATTAAAATGTTCTTGGAACTTTTTTATATTCATTGATAATTGAGGAATAGGCCGGGCGGTAGTGGCTCACGCATTTAATCCCAGAACTCGAAGACAGAGGCAGGTGGATCTATGTGAGTTCGAGGCCAGCCTGGTCTATAGATCAAGTTCCAGGACAACCAAGGCTATATATTGCAGCCGTGGCTGCCTTTTTTTGTTTGTTTTTTGTTATTTTGTTTTTCGAGACAGAGTTTCTCCATGTAGTTTTGGTGCCTGTCCTGGATCTCGCTCTATAGACCAGGCTGGCCTTGAACTCACAGAGATCCACCCGGCTCTGCCTCCTGAGTGCTGGGATTAAAGGCATGCGCCACCACCGCCCAGCCTGGCTGGCTTTTTATGTAGGTGATGGGATTCAAATTCAAGTCCTCATGCCTACAGAGCTTTGAAGCACTCTTATCTACTGAGCCATCTTCCCATCCTGCCCCCCTACCCCCATGTTTTTAATTTTGTTTTTTACATTTGTTTGTTTAGTAGAGCAAGGCAAACTCTTTAATATTTCCCCACTCCCCAGCCTTTTTTTTTTTTTTTTAAGATTTATTTTTTGTGTGTGAGTGTTTTGCCTGTATCCGTTTATATGTACCACATGTGTGTCTGGTGCCTGCAGAAGCAAGAAGAGAGTATTGGATCCTTTGAACTGTAGTTACAAATTGTTGTGAGCTGCCACGTGTGTGCTAGGATATGAACCCCTGTCCTGTGCAAGAGCAACAAGTGCTCTTAAGTGCTGAGCCATCTCTCCAGCCCCCTAGGTTTTTTTGTTTTGTTTTTTAAAAACATTTGTAGAAAACCTGAATTTTACCACCAAGACCCACATGGTAGAATAAAAGAACCAATTCAGTTCACAAAAGGTCTGCTGACATCTACATAACTCATATATACATTTGCACAATAAAAAAATAACTTAAACCCAGTAAGCATGGAAGTAGTAGCTCAGTACTAGGTAGAGTGAATGTCTGGATAGAATGTATGGGTGTAAGAAGTTCTTGATTTAATTCACAGTACCAAAAAACAAAACCCGATTCACACAACGATACTTTGGTTTCATGTAAGTTAACTCAATATTTTAGGGTTATTTCAGTAAGCAATCAAGTGACTTATCTTGGATTGTACAATTAGTGGCAGGCAGAACAGAAGCCTAATTCTGCAAACTTCCTAATTCAAGGTATTTCTGATCCTATATATATATATATATATATATATATATATGTATGTATATGTATATGTATATATGTGTATATATGTATATATATGTGTGTGTATATATATATATATATATAAAATACATTCTAAGTGTGTATGTGTATACCACATATGTGCAAGTGCCATCTGCAGAGTCCAGAATAGGGCATTGGATCCCCTGGAACTGAAGTTATGGTGGTTGTAAGCTTTCAAATGCAGGTGCTGGGGAACCAAACTCAGGTCCTCTGGAAAGAGCAGTTAGCACTTTGAATCATTGAGCCATCTCTCCAGCCAGCGATCCATGTATTAAACCTGTACAGACAGTATAGTGAAACCATGGAAACATTTAAGTTGTCTGAGCTATGTGTGGTGATGCACACCTTTAATTCTAACTTTGCAGAGGCAGACCTAAATGGTGAGTTCCAGGCCAGCCAGGGCTACACAGTGAGACCTTGTCTTAAAATAAATGGTTTGGTCTGCCAATTATTTTCTCTTTAGGATGTGCATGTAAATGTGGAGACCAAAGGATCTTGCTCTTTGTTTTAATTGAGACAGGTTCTCTAGGTCAGGCCAGCCTCAAACTCTAAAGTAGATAAGGCTGGTCTTGAACTCCTGTTTTTCTGTTTTTTGTTGTTTGTTTTATTTTGTTTTTCAAGACAAGGTTTCTTTGGTAGCCTTGGCTGTCCTAGAACTAGCTCTATAGACCAGGCTGGCCTGAAACCCACAGAGTTCTGTCTGCCTCTGCCTCCACCTCCCAAGTGCTGGGATTAAAGGGATGTGCCACCACCGCTAGGCTCAAAAAGCTTTTGAGAATCATAGTTATTCATTCTTTTTTTATTAACTCTTAAA
Source organism: Peromyscus nudipes (assembly GCA_902168325.1). Taxonomy (NCBI): domain Eukaryota; kingdom Metazoa; phylum Chordata; class Mammalia; order Rodentia; family Cricetidae; genus Peromyscus; species Peromyscus nudipes. Next base: position 3,273 of record CABHPH010105510.1, read on the forward strand.
AATATTATGTGTGTGAATGTTTTGCTTCACATGCATGCTTGGTGTCTGGATGAGGGCAGAAAAGGATATCTGGTCCCCTGGAACTGGAGTTACAGATGGTTGTGCATTGCTGCGTGGATGCTGGGAATAGAACCCAGGTTCTCTGCAAGAGCAGCAAGTGCTCTTACTGCTGAACTACTGAACTGTTGTCAGCTGTTGTAGCATGCCTTTAATTCCAGCAGGCAGATCTCTATGAGTTCCTCTGATCAGAGTGAGTTTCAGGCCAGCCAGAGCTCTCGTGAGTCTAATGAAAATCATGGTAGGAGAATTTACCTTTTAATATATGCTCTGTGTCAGTGGTTGCTAAACTTGAGTAAATGTGTATACGAAGAGAAGCATTACTGTGTTGAGGCATTTAAGAAGATGTGTTAATTTTGCAGAGGATAAATTTATCTTGTTCAGAGATGACCTTCCTAGCTATATTAGTATTGGAGACCATGTCACCTGCATGGACCCCGCAACTTGTATCCTAGGTGTTTTGAGGTTTATCTACATTTAGTTATAGGGAACTTTGATCCTCCTTCAGTAGTCGTATTTGCTTTTATCTGGTTAATGGAATGACTCAAGTAGAGTCTCAGGGTTTTCCTGTTTGAGATATTATTTTACCCTATGTAGTCGGACATTTCTCTCCTGTCTGCCAGTTCCCAAATAACCACTCAGAGGCTTAATATTTACTTATAAATGTTCGACCGATAGCTAAGACTTGTTATTAGCTAACTCTTACACTTAACACCATATTTCTTATTTATGCTTCACCGCGTGGCTCATGGCTTGTCACCTCATTTTCTATACGTCCTGCTTCCTCAGCAGCTGGCTGGCTGGCAGGAAGGCATCTCTTCTGACTCTGCCCTTCCTCCTCCCAGAGTCCTTTGTGTCTGACTGTCCTGCTTATACTTCCTGCATGGCTAGGGGCCTGTCAGCTTTTTATTAACCAATGAGAGTAATACATATTTGCAGTGTACAGAAGGATTATTCCACAGCAACTCTACCAAGTTTTTGTTTGTTTGTTTTTGAGACAGGGTTCCTCTGTATAGTCCTAGAACTTGATATGTTGACCAGGCTGGCCTCACTAGAGATCTGCCTGCCTCTGCCTCCCTAGTGCTAGGATTAAAGGTGTGCTCCCTACTGATTTTTTTTTTTTTTTTTTTTTTAAAGACAGAGTTTCTCCGTGTAGATCAGGCTGGCCTGGAATTCACAGAGATCTGCCTGGCTCTGCCTCCCAAGTGCTGGGATTAAAGGCCTGTGCCACCACTGCCCCGGCCCCTCTGATTTTTTGTTTGTTTTGGGACAGGGTCTCTCTCTTTTTAAATTATTCTATGTGTATGGGTGTTTTGGCTGCCTATATGTCTGCACCATGTATATGGCTGGTCACTGTGAAGGCCAGAAGAAGGTAAGGCCAGAAGAGAGTTATCAGATACCTTAGAAGTGGAGTTATAAAGAGCTGTGAACTACCATGTGGGTCCTGGGAATTGAACATGGGTCCTCTAGAAGAGTAGTTAATGCTCTTAAACACTGAGATATCTAGTGTAATAATAATAGGTATAAAATAAATCCAGTGTAATACTAATAGGTATAAAATAAATCATGACATTGTGGCACGTACAGGTTATCTCAGCTTTCAGGAAGCAGAGGCAGGAGGATGGAAAGTTACAGACCAGTCACAGCTACATAAGGAGACCTTCTCTAAACACAGCAAAGCAGAACAACAAAACAACAGACTGGAGATGAGTGGTAAAACACTTACTTAGCCTTGGGTACCACCAAACTGATAGGTAAATTCAGTATAAGTTAATAGAATCAGAGATGCAGGAGAACTGTGTTAATCCTTTAAATCTAGCTTTTTCTAAACTTTGGTTCTTACTTGAGAAGTGGAGCAGATGATAGTATCAGCTCTTGAGATTTCACGTGAGAAAAATGCATAGTGTTCACTTAAAGTAAATCAGTAAAAATAGAGATCTGTTTGGTAGCGGGATCTTATTTGTGCTGGATATAGATGAAGTACTTTACAATAGGAATTGATGCATTTATCTAATTATTCTTTATCAATAAAAAACCTGGGAGTCAGATACCGGGGTAAGAACCTGAATGCTCAGAGTAGCTGCGGAGAAGCCGCCAGTGACCTCCTATCTCTTCTGTTCCTCCATCAAAAAGGGCTGAGATCCTCTCTCAGCCCCACCTTATTACTTCCTGTCTCCTGTCTGTCCTCAGTCCTCTAAAACCTCTATAGTTAATTTTGGTTCACTATTGGCTAGCTCTGCCCTCTGACTCAAAGCAAACTTTATTGTCAGAATGCAATCAAAATATCACAACAAATTGTCATTTGGGATTTGGAGGGGGTTATTTTGTTTTGTTTGAAACAGGGTCTCTATGTAACCCCAGCTGTCCTGCAACCTGATATATAGACCAGACTGGGCTTGATCTCAGAGAGCTCTATCTACCTGCCTCTGTCTCTGAGTGCTGGAACTAAAAGTATGCACCACCACACCTGGCTCAATATGAATTGTTTTATTCTGCTGCTTAAAAATAAGCATGATGGTAATTCTCTTCCAGATACCTTAACTAGCCAACTTCTCTTTTATTTTCATAATCTCTCTCTCTCTCTGATGGTCTCGTATAGCTTTGAACTCTTATGTAGAACAGGATGACCTTGTGCTTCTAATTCTCTTGCCTCTAGGTGCTGGGATTGGATCATGTATTCTCTCTGGATACTGTAGCCTTATATACTGATTACAAAACTATTATTAATACATTGAAACTGAATGGATGCACACCCATAATCCCAGCTGCTTTGAAGAAATAGCATAAATTTGAAGGCAGCCAGGAAATTTAGAAAGACCCTGTAATAAAATAAGATGAAAACTTTAAAATAGACAAAATGCTTCGGATATATAACATGCTTGCCTATTATGCTAGAGGCCCTGGGTTTAGTTTTCAATACTGAGAGATGGAAGCATTGCCATTGTGAAGATATTTGTTTAAATTGACTGACATTTATTTTTCAAATTGTTTATCTGTAATGGACAGGTTTCCTTAAAGTTGAGAAGTTTAACCAGGGTTTGTTGTTTAAAAGATTATATCCTGACAGTGAGTCTGCCCAGATGTGTCAGTCTTCTGTTGTTGCTTGTGTGAACTCTTGGATCCCTATCCCAAAGAGGCCATTAGAACACGGCTTAGCTTTCCTACTCTTATTGGCATTTGAGGGTCCGCTCTTCTGCATTTGTTTTGTTAAATAAATGGAGACATCAGAAGGGTTGTTAGGTCTTAAGCATTGCTCAGTGTCAAAACTTAGGTGAAACACCTGGTTATGTAGATTTTTACTTCACAGCTTGTTTGCATGTCTAGAGGTGAACGGGATGGGAAAGCTAATCAAAGAACAGATCAACTCAGATTTAATAAATTGGTTTCATATTCCAAGTAAAAATGAAAAGGAAGCTCAGGGGCTTCTCATGCACCACTATGTTTCCTTTGGCCGAGACAGGTATCTAGCCTAAGCTGAGTACCCGTGCTGAGTGGGAATTAGGCGTGCCACCATACTCAGGTGGTGCTCTTATAACCCTTTTGTCTGCCTCACTGGACTTCTGCTTTGATACGGAGAGCTCTACACTTTTTAAGAAAATTTTGATCTGTTGTGTATGGTTGTGCCAAAGCAGAGTGCAACCCAGCTCTGAGTGATAATTGACTCAAGAGTGTGAGTATAAAGGGCTGATGAGATGGCTCAGCTGGTAAAGATACTTGCTGCCATGCCTGACACCTGAGTTTGATCCCTGGAACCCATAGTAGAGGGAGAGAACTGACTCCCTCAAGGTGTCGTCTGGCCTCCACACAGGTGCACGCTGTGACATGTGCACACCCACACATACGCATGATCAATCAGTCAATATAAATAATGAGTATAGACTTTGGAGAAAGTGCTCCATGTGTGTTTGTGTGTAGTGCTGGTGGTGTAACCTGCTTTTTGCACATTCTAGGCAAAAGTTATAGTTTTTTTTTTTTTTAACTAAAAATTTTTTTTTTAATTTTAAGCCAGGCGGTGGTGACATACACCTTTAATCACAGCGTTTGGGAGGCAGAGGCAGGCGTATCTCTGTGAGTTCGAGGCCAGCCTGGTCTACAAAGTGAGATCCAAGACAGCCAGGACTGTTACACAGAGAAACCCTGTCTCGAAAAATCCAAAAAAAAAAAAAAAAAAAAATTTAAATTTTAGATATATTATGGAATAATTGCTTCGTTTTCTTCTACCTTAACTTTGTCTTATAAATCTTATGCTGTAATTAAAGAAACAATGAAGTATAGTTTGAAAGCATGTCACTGAATGGGCTAGAGTATGGAAGCTCTCCTGAAGTGCTGAGAAAACAAACGTAAAGAAGAAGTAAAGAGTACTTACTTATTCGTATGTTCTTGGCAGGTGCTGTTGGCAGCGGCAGTCTGCACGAAAGCGGGAAAGGCTATTGTTTCTCGACAGTTTGTGGAGATGACCCGCACTCGGATTGAGGGTTTATTAGCAGCTTTTCCAAAACTCATGAACACTGGAAAACAACATACTTTTGTTGAAACAGAGAGTGTAAGATATGTCTACCAACCTATGGAGAAACTGTACATGGTATTGATCACTACCAAAAACAGCAATATTTTAGAAGATTTGGAGACCTTAAGGCTCTTCTCAAGAGTGGTAAGAGGCCTGTAATACCGGATTCCACTTTGTGTTGTTTTACATTGAAAGTAGTTTTGACTCTAAAATAGCTGGTTTTAACATTTGTGAACTCTGTACCCCTACCCACATCTCAGCAACTTACCAGTGCAATTCCTTTTCTTAAAAAAAATAAAAATAAAAATGCTTGCTTACTCCTCCCTCTCTCCCTCCCTCCCTCTCTTTTGCAGTGCTGGAGCCTTGTGCATTCTAGGCAAGCACTCTTGTCATTGAGCTACACCCCATCCCATGCAGCTTTTTATTCATTTGCAACCACTTGTTGGGTATCTTCCTAGGCTATGAGTATTCCAGAAGAGAATGCACAGTCCTTCTTTCATGTCCCAGCTCTTTTTTTAAAAAATTGGTTTTATTTTATGTGCATTGGTGTGAGGGTGTCAGATCCCCTGGAATTGGAGTTACAGACAGTTGTGAGCTGCCATGTGGGTGCTGGGAATTGAACCCAGGTCCTCTGAAAGAGCAACCAGTGCTCTTTAACTGCTGGGCCATCTCTCCAGTCCTTCATATTCCCCCAGTTCTTAACTAATTTAATATGTCTGTGTTTCAGAAACTTGCTTGGACCTCCACCCTCGTGTGTATGTGTGTCTGTCTGTCTGTCAGTAGGTAGGTGTGTAGACAGGGTCTCACTATGTACCTCTGGCTGGCCTGGAGCTCTCTGTGGTAGACCAGGTTAGAGCTCATAAAAATCTGCATGCCTTCTGTGTGCTGGGATTAAAGGTATGAGCCACTGTGCCCAGATTTGGAAATGTTTTTAGATTAAGACTACTGATACGGATAAACACAGGCACCCTAAGACTTTATGCCAAGGTCTAGTTTAATTTTTTTTTAAATTTTATGTGTGTGGTGTTTTGCTTTGTGTGTGTGTGTGTGTGTGTGTGTGTGTGTGTGTGTGTGTGTGTGTATACACATACACACACACACACACACACAAATATATATATATATTTGGTGCTCAGGAAGGTTGGAAGAGGACATAAGGTCCCCTGGAACTAGAGTCAAGAGATCTGCCACCTGGATGCTTGGAATTGAACCTGCGTTCTTGCAAGAGCAGCCGGTACTCTTAACCACTGAACCATCTCTGTAGGCCCTAAAGTCTTAATTTAAAGGAAAGACTAGAAGCTAAGAAAGGATTGAGGTTTCTGTTTGTTTTTTAAATGATTTATTTTTTATTTTATATGCATTGGTGTTTTGCCTCCATGTGTATCTTGTGTGAGAGTGTCAGATCCCCTGGAGTTACAAGCAGTTGTGAGCTGCCATGTGGGTGCTGGGGATTGAACACAGGTCCTCTGGAAGAGCAGCCAGTGCTCTTAACTGCTGAGCCATTGCCAATCCCATTGTTTTGTCTTGTTAGTTGAGGGTTTTGTTTTTTTTTTTTTTTAAAGACAGATTTCATGTAGTCTGGGCAGGTCTTAACTTGCTATGTAGCTGAAGATGACCTTGAACTCTTGATCCTCCTTCCTCCACCTCCCAAGTGCTAAGTTTGTTTTTGATATGTATGTTTAAAAGATAAGACTTGGAAACATAGCTGATATGAAATTAATAACCTTTGTTTTCTGTTACTGTCCATGATTAGATTCCTGAATATTGCCGCGCCTTAGAAGAAAATGAAATATCTGAGCACTGTTTTGATTTGATTTTTGCTTTTGATGAAATTGTTGCCCTGGGATATAGGGAGAATGTTAACTTGGCACAGATCAGAACCTTCACAGAAATGGATTCTCATGAGGAGAAAGTGTTCAGAGCAGTCAGAGAGGTGAGTGAGGCCTTTTGAGACTGCCAGTTTGAGTGTCCTTCTCTCAGCCTTCACTAATCTGATCTTCCTGGTTTGGCTTGCTAATATAGACTGTACTGAAAACTACAAACAAGTATGTCTTGTTTCATAGACTCAAGAACGTGAAGCTAAGGCTGAGATGCGGCGTAAAGCAAAGGAATTACAACAGGCCCGAAGAGATGCAGAGAGACAGGGCAAAAAAGCACCAGGATTTGGGGGATTTGGTAGTTCTGCAGTGTCTGGAGGCAGTACAGCAGCCATGATCACAGAGACGATCATTGAAACCGATAAACCCAAAGTGGCACCTGCACCAGCCAGGTAGAGTCCAGTGTATTACCAGGATGCAGAGGAAGGCTCTGCATGTGTGTGTTTCGTGGGAGTGATATTTGGTTTCTAAGTTGGCTGTAAATAATGAGAAACTTAATGAAGTAAGCTGTGATACTAAATTTGGAGACAAAAAAGATAGGCATAAAAGAGATATCTGTGTAATTTTTTTCGTTTTATTTAAAAGAAAGTTCTACAAATTATGCCATGTTTTCCTCATTTCTTATGACAGTTGTCTTATTTGGGGACGGAGGGGGTTTTAATGGTTTGTAGAATATGGATTTTTTTCTTTTTTTCATTTTGTTTTTTTTGAGACAAGAGTTTCTCTGTGTAGCAGTCCTGGCAGTCTTGGAGCTTACTTCATAGACCAGACTGGCTTGGAACTCACAGAGATCCACCTGCCTCTGCCTCCCAAGTACGCCATTACCATCCAGCCTGGAGTTTTCTTTTTAAAGATGATTTTGCATGTATGACTTCTTTGCCTGAATATATGTATGTTCATTATATTCTTGCCTGATAATTTGAGAGTCCAAAAGAGGGTGTCAAATAATCTTGAACTGGAGTTTAGACAGGTATGAGAAGCCTTATGTGTACTGGGAATGGAGCCCAAGTCCTGTGCAAGAGCAGTAGGTGCTCTTAGAATATCAATTTAAAAAATAAAATAGATTTTTTTTTAAAATCTGTATGCCTGCATGTAGTATGTAAGTGCACCATATGGCTGCCTGGTGCCCACACTGGTCAGGAGAGTACATCATTACTAGAGTTAGAGATGATTGTGAGCCACCATGTGTGTGCTGGGAACCAAACCTGGGACCTCTTTAAGAGCAAGTGCTCTTGACCTTTGAACCATCTCTCTAGCACCAGAATATGGTTTTTCAGTCTTAAATGTTTAAGAAGAATCTCTGGGCTGCCTGAAATTACATGCAAAATTTTTTTGTGCATAGTCATATTTATCTGATTGGAAGATGCTAATTTCATCAGATCATTTATGATTTTAAAATTACACCTTTGGTATTGGGTACTTGATGCTTACATATTAATAATGGCTGTCCATTTGTGCAGGTTTATATTACACCATTGGTGTTCTGGTTGTCTACCAGCACTAGGGAACAGGCTTTCCTCCTCTGGTCTTCACATTCCTTCAGAGGAATCTTTGTGGTAGAAGGCTATTAACTAATTTTGGGGGCTTTTTGTATTTTTATCATGTATGTACTTGTTTTGTACTCTTCTCTTAGACCTTCAGGCCCCAGCAAGGCTTTGAAACTTGGAGCCAAAGGAAAGGAAGTAGATAACTTTGTGGACAAACTGAAATCTGAAGGTGAAACTATTGTGTCTTCTAATATGGGGAAACGTGCCTCGGAAGCAACCAAAGTGCATGCTCCACCCATTAATATGGAAAGGTAATAATTACTGACTTCTTCAACAACAAACAGTGTAATTTTTATAAATTGTCTCTTTAGCTGGGTGGTGGTGGCAGTGGCGGTACATGCCTTAATCCCAGCACTTGGGAGGCAGAGGCAGGCAGATCTCTGAGTTCAAGGAGAGCCAGAACTGTAACACAGAGAAACCTTGTCTCAAGGAGAAAAAAAATGTCTTTTTAAAAATTTATTACTGTTTTTGTTGTTATTGTTTTTCTTCAAGACAGAGTTTCACTATGTATCCCTAGCTGGCCTGGAACTCAACTGTGTAGACCAGGCTGGCCTCAAATTCACAACAGAACCTTCTGCTTCTGCCTCCCAAGTGCTGGAATTAAAGATATGTGCTACCATATCTGGCTATTTTTATTATTTTTAATTATGTGTATGTCTGTGTGTGGGTTTGTACAGTACAAGTGCCTGAAGAGGCTAGAAGTGTTAGAGCTCCATGGAGCTGGAGTTACAGGTGTTAGCATTAGGCATCTGTACTGGCCTGCCCTTAAGGTCCTGACAGGATACATCCTCAGCTGCAGCCACTAAGAGCACCCCCTGTGCATATTCATTACATTTCCTTATAAAAGACAGGCCCTTGCCCATCTCCCATCTCTTTCTCTTCCTTCTCTCTTGTCCTCAGGGACCGGTCTCCAACCCTTCACTCCCCTCCCCTCAGTAAACCTCCCACATGGGCCCTGTTGTATGGTTTGACAACTCCTCGCCACTTTTAAAATACCACAACAGGTGGTTGTGAGCTAACCTGATGTGGGTGCTGGGACTCTCTTCTAGAAGAGCAGTATGTGTTCTTTACATATGCTGAGTACACTGTTTGCCACTGGCTGGGCTGCATACTTCCTAGTTGCATGTTTTTGTGCCTTTTAACTTTTATTGATTTAAATTTTTTTTTTTTTTTTTTGGTTTTTTCGAGACAGGGTTTCTCTGTGTAGCTTTGCGCTTTTCCTGAAACTCACTTGGTAGCCCAGGCTGGCCTCGAACTCACAGAGATCCGCCTGCCTCTGCCTCCCGAGTGCTGGGATTAAAGGCGTGCGCCACCACCGCCCGGCCTGATTTAAAATTTTTATTTAGAGCATATTCCAGATATTAACTTAAGGTATATTTTCCCCACTTTAAACATGAAAACTCACAGCCATTTATTTCCTTTGAAGTTTAGAACTTGCCTTTTATTGGCTAATTTAGGAAAGGTAACTTTATGCTTACTGTGTAGGTTGTCTCTTAAGCATGGCACAATGGTACGTGCCTGTAATCCCAGAATTTGGTAGGTGGAAGTTGGAAGATCTGGAGTTCAAGGTCAGCCTCAGCTATATGAGAACCTAGCTCAAAAGAAAAAGAACTTGAATTACAGGGCTAAAGCTACATTAGCCCCATATTTTGTCCTGTTTTTTTGTTTTTTTGTTTTTTTTTCTAATTAAAACTATAAAGGAGAATCAGTCTTTAAAGTTTGTAAAAGTCTTTAAAGGAAATTAACATGCTGTCATTTAAGTATTTGAATCCAGTATAATTTGATTTGTCTTTTATCTCAGGACTGAAACAGTTGTTGATGTTTCTAAGTGATAGGTTAATCAAGTTCATATAATCAAGACCCAAATTCCTTGTCCTTAACCAGACCTACTGTTACTGATAGCTTTGAGGTCACCTGAAAGATGAGTCGGGAAGGACACCTCTATTAGCTGTGTGTAAGGGGACTGTTTACTCTTTTTGTGTTCCATTAGAACTGAACAGTTACAGCTAGATAATCTCTTCACTCACTGAGGTACTTGTGCTATTTTGGTTGTTTTGAGAAAAGCTGGGACTTCATGCTTTTTTTCTTTTAAGATTTATTTTTGTTTTTTTTTTTTAACTATGTAACCGAAGCCGGGTGGTGGTGGCACATGCCTTTCTTTAATCCCAGCACTCTGGGAGGCAGAGGCATGTGGATATCTGTGAGTTCGAGGCCAGCCTGGTCTACAGAGTGAGATCCAGGACAGCCACGACTACACAGAGAAACCCTGTCTCAAAAAAACAAAACAAAAAGAATGCTTCAGTTATGTGAGTATGGACCTGTGCATGTGTGAGTGCAGGTACCCCCAGAAGCCAGAAGAGGGCAATGGATTCCTCTTGAACTGGAGTTAAAAGCTGTTAGGAGCCCACATGGATGCTAGGAGCTGAACTTAGGTCTTCTGAGAAAGCAGAATATGTTTTTAACCACTAGAGGCTTCACATTTTTAAGCAACCATCACATAGAAAAGAGAATTTAAGACTTTTTCCCACTGCTAGCTTAAGACTCTTCTAAGTGATAATATTACTTCAAGCACAGAGCAGACTCTTGTGAAGGTAAAGTGGAGCCTTACATTATCCAAAGATTCAGACTCTTGTAGAGTCTAGAGCCTTTGTTTCTGGAAAGATCTAAGAGTCTGAGACAAAAAAAAAAAAAAAACAAGTAAGAGCCCAAAATATTCTTTATAGCCACTGTGGTTCACCTAGCTTAAAAATAATTCAAGAGCTGGGAAGATGGCTCAGTGGTAAAAAGCACTGATGGGCTGTTTTTCCAGAGGACCCAAGTTCAGTTTCCAGCACCCACATGGTGGATCACAACCATCTGTAACTCTAGTTCTGAGGGAATCCAGTGCCCTCTCCTGGCTTCTGTAGGCACCAGGTATATGCATGGTACACCAGGCACTAGGCACACATGTATATAGACACATATTTCTATCAGAATATATATAGATTGTACCTACTAATTACCCATAGCAGTAGGATTATTTTTTGTTATGTATTTCTATAGTAAAATATTCAGTGTTTGTATAAAATCTTCCCAACCATGTAAATTTCATATGGTGGAGGTAACCAATATCAGTTAGGTTTTTGTTTTGTTTGGTTTTGTTTTGTTTTGGGGGGTGGGGTTCTGGGACGGAGTTTCTCTGTGACAATCCTGGCTGTTCTGGAACTCAGAGAGATCTGCCTGCCCCTGCCTCCCAAGCACTGGGATCAAAGGCGTGTGCCATCATCACTCGGCTAGGTTTTTTTTTTTTGTTTGTTTGTTTGTTTGTTTGTTTTTTTGGTATCTTTCTGAGGGGATAGTCTGAAGTACATGGAGTAAAAAAGCCTGGCAGTGGTAGCACACACCTTTGACTCCAGCACTCCAGGGGCAGGAGCAGGCAGATCTCTGTGAGCTTGAGGACAGCCAAGGCTACACAGAGAGGCCCTGTCTTGAATACCACCACCACCACTACCACCACCCCCAAATTACTAAGGCAACATATAAAATAAAGCATTTAATTAGGAGCTTGCCTACAGTTTTGGAAGGTTAGTTCATGATCATCATGGTTGGGAGCATCATTGCAGACAGGCAGGCATGGTGCTGGAGCAGTAGCTGAGAGCTTATCTTCTGATCCTCAGACATTGGGCAGAGAGAAAGAGACTAGGCCTGCTGTGCTTCTGAAACCTCAAAGCCAGCCGCCAGTGACACACCTCCTCCAACAAAGGCCATATCTCCTAATTCTTCCTAAACCAGTGATTCTCAACCTTCCTGATGCTGCAACCCTTTAATACAATTCCTCATGTTGTGGTGACCCCCAACCATAAAAATTACTTTCATTGCTACTTCATACTGTAATTTTGCTACTGTTATAAATCGTAAATTAAGTATTTTTGGAGATAGAGGTTTGCCAAAGGGGTTGCAACCCACAGGTTGAGAACCACTGTGGCCTAAACATTCAAATATATGCATGTAATGGAGGCCGTTCTCATTCAAGCCACCACAACTAGAGATTTTCCAGTTGCATTTTTCCTGCGAAATTATAGTTAATGAGTAACTTACTTATTTGCAGGCTAGGATGCTGTTCAATAGTTCTTGCCTATTTCAAGGTACTGGGTTCAATTCCTGGAGGTATAAAAGAAGAAAACCCAAGAGTTTACTTATATGAATTTACTTACTTGTCACTGACATCTAAATGCAGTGCTTTCCCCTGGATATGATCCTGTATTGTATCTTGTGATAACAAGACAACTGACATACTGTTGGTAGGTTGAATGGAAGTATTAATTCAGTATAAATTTATGAAGTTAATGATGACATTAATATGGTTATATAAGGGAATATCCTTATGCATGCTAGGCAAGCAAAGTAAAACATTTAATTGAAGTGGCTTGCTTACAGTTTCAGAGGTTCAGTTCATGTTCATCATGATGGTGTGCAGGCAGACATGGTGCTGTAGTAATAGCTAAGAGTCCTATATCTTGCAGGCAGCAGGAAATCAACTGAAACACATCTCCTAATAGTTCCACTCCCTGTGAGATTATGGGGGCCAATTACATTCAAACTACCACAGTGTTTATAACCACCTTCTTAGTAGTTCATGGGGGAACATCATTGTGTTTGTATATATAAAAATATTTAAAGAGAGAGTATGAGCATACAGATGATGAACCAAATGGGATATGATATTAGTTAACAATAGGTAAATATTGGTAAAGCGTATCTTTTTTTGTTTAAATTTTATGTTTTAGAATACCTTATATTCTTTTTTTTTTTTTTTTTTTTTGTTTTTTGTTTTTTGTTTTTCAAGACAGGGTTTCTCTGTGTAGCTTTGCGCCTTTCCTGGAGCTCACTTGGTAGCCCAGGCTGGCCTCGAACTCACAGAGATCCGCCTGGCTCTGCCTCCCGAGTGCTGGGATTAAAGGCGTGCGCCACCAACGCCCGGCTAGAATACCTTATATTCTTTGACAGTTTAATGCATGTACACACAGTATCTTGATCATACCCACCCCTAAGTTCTCACTCTTATTTCCCTTGGACACTCTTTAGTATGTCCTCCTTCCACATTCATCCTCTCCTTTTTATTTATAATTTTTCCTTTTGTAAGTCCCTGAATCCTATTACTGCTGCTTGCTAAAATGTTTACTAATCTTGTTGGCTTGATCTTGTCCACATAACCATAGCTGCAGTGAGTTGATGAGTACACTAGCCATATCATGTCCAGAAGACAGCATTTCATGGCACTCTTCCCCATCCTTTGGCTCTTAACACTGTTGTACCCCTTCTTCTGTGCTGTTCCCTGAGCCTGGGAAGGAAGGTATTAATAAAGATGTCCCATTTAGCACTCAGCAGTTACTTTCAGCACTTTGAAGAGTTAGGAGTCTGGGTTGTTGACGGACCCAAGAAAGAAGCTTCTCTGGCCAAGATAGGAGCAACACTATCTGTGTATAAACATCAGTATTTAGGAAGCAGTATGACAATATATCCATTTAGCAAAGCAATAGTAGGTTTTCCACTAGGGCCTGTGACCTACCAAACCATGGGCTTTGACCAGGTTTACAGTGTCAGGCATGAATTCCTTCTTGTAAAGTGTAGGCCTCAGATCAAACCAGAAAGCAGTTGGTTACCCCCATAACCTACATGCCACCGTCATACCGTTGGGCATAACTTGCCTGGCAGATCAGTATTACAGTGTTCAGGGTCCAGTACTGGGTAAGGCCATTTATTTTTTCTCCCCAGTGGTCTGCCTAGTACCTTCCAGTACTGAAAGCTAGCTAGCAGGGAGGAAGCTTTCAGCTCAGTTTTTCCAATTTCTCTCTGTCCTGTAACTGTTGTGTCTTCAACAGTCGTCTTTCTAGTTGAGGAAATGAGCAATGGTAATAGCCTGTGTTGTTTTGTAGGCCTTGTATCCCATGCCTGGCACTGAGATTTTTATTTAATGACCCATGTGTTCTAGAGGAAGTATCATCCACCTTTACAGAGTACCAGTGTCGAAGTTCCTTTTCAAAAAATTAAGTTTTTTGTTTGTTTTTGAGACAGGGTCAGGAGCTTGCTATGTAAACCAGGCTGGCCTCAAACTCACAAAGATCCACCTGCACCTCTCAAGTGCTGGGATTAAAAGGATATACTACTACACCTGACTTTATTATATTTTTTAAATTTGCTTACAACATAATGGATTTCTGTACATTTTATTTGTTTGGTTTTGGTTTTTTTCAAGATAGGGTTTCTCTGAGTAACAGCCTTAGCTGTCCTCGATCTCAGAGACCTGCCTGCCTCTGCCTCCCAAGTGCTAGGATTAAAGGCATGTGCCACCACCGCCTGTCTTTATTTTTTAATTTTGAACATTACTGTCTCTTTTCTTCCTTTTGTTTTGAAACATGCGGCAACTCACTGTAGTAGCCCATGTTCAGATTTGTGAGACTCCTCCTGCTTCAGCTTCCCTAGTCTCTAGATTGTAGGCTTGTTTTCACCCTGTCTACTTGAACATGATTTCATTATGGGTTTCCTTTTATTTTTTCTCATAGCTATATAATACTCATTTGTGTACATCCCCCCCTCCTCCCCCATGTAGGTGGACGTCTAAACTTTTGCTACATTCTTTAGTGTATAATACTGTGTTGTTTCATGCATGAGACTTTATCTTTACAATAAATTCTGGAAAGGACTAATGAGAGTCTCTGCAAACACCATGGCCAGCAGAGTGTTAATCTGTGACCACCACAAGGACTTGCTAGATCAAAAGTATAAAGCTTTTTTAAAGAAAAATTGTTTGTGGGGCTGAAGAGATGGCTCAGCAGTTAAGAGCACTTTTTGCTCTAGCAGATTACTTTGGTTGAATTCCCAGTACCACATTGATGGTTCACAACCATCCCCAATTCCAGTTCCAGGGGATCTGTTGCCCTCTTCTGACCACCTCGAGCATCAAACATGCATGTGGTAGTGCACATACATACATACATACATACAGGCAAAACACCTAATGAATAAATAAATCTGTTTTTTAGAAATGGTTTGTGTGTGTGTAACTGTGGGCACACTAATGCCACAGTGTAGGTATAGAAAGTTGGGGACAGCTTTTAGAAGTTGGTTTTCTCTTCCCACTGTAGGTTCCAAAAATTGAACTCAGGTCACTAAGCTCTGTGCTTTTACCCACTGGGCCATCTTCTTGGCCCCAAAGGAGTATAAAGCTTTCATTGAGGTTAATTACTACTAAACTCCAGAGTAACATTGAGTTCTGGTTTGTTTTCTTTCTAAAATTTATTTTTCATCTTTTAAAATTACATATAAATTTGTATTTGGGGAGGATGATGGTATGTGCACACAGTGCCGGTAAAAAAGGACCCGGAAGAGGGCAGTGGATCTCCTGGAGTTGGAGTGCTGGGAACCAAACTTGGGTAGTATGTGTTCTTAACAGCTGAACCATCTCGCCAGCCCCCCCCCCTTTTTTTTTAAACCAAAGTCTATTACTGTTCAGATTGGCCTTGAGCTCATGAGCCAAGGGTGGCCTGAGCCATTCTCCCAGTCCTCCCTCCCAAGTGCACCAAAGCAGTAACATCACAGTTGGTTTTATATGGAGCTGGGGATCAAACCCAGTTCTTGTTGCATGCTAGATAAACACTACCAACTTAACTACATCTCCAGCCTACTTTCTACGTTTCTGACAAAACTTTTGCTTTATAGTGTGCATATGAAGATTGAAGAAAAGATCACACTAACCTGTGGGAGAGATGGAGGGTTACAGAATATGGAGTTGCATGGCATGATCATGCTTAGGATCTCAGATGACAAATTTGGCCGGATTCGTCTTCATGTAGAAAATGAAGATAAGAAAGGGGTGCAGCTACAGGTGTGTAGAGGCTTTATTTAGACTTTGTCTCCTAGCACAGTCTTTTTTCTGAGGTTGCTTGTTTTGCAGTACTTGAGAATGAAACACAGACTCTTCCTCGAGCTAGCGTTATACTCAACTATATATAGCCTTGGTCTTCAGTTTCGGTTTTTTTTTTTTTTTTTTTTTTTTTTTTTTTGCGATGGGGTATTATTGTGTAGCTCTGGTCTAAAATCTTAAGTCTTTATAGAAGGCACATCTTTCCACAAAATTAAAAAGAATTGTAACTTATTACGAATCCTGTTTATGGACCATAGAAGCCCAGAGGGGTCTGTGTGACAGTGTGACCCTGAATTTCTAACCTCCTAATCCTTCTGCCCTCCAACTCCAGAGTGCTAGGGTGACAGGCCGTTGACCCAGAGCCCCATGCATGGTAGGCGGCAAGTACTTTGCCAACTGGGCTGCGTTTCAGCCTCCTATGTCTTTAATTTTATTTTTAGTCCATTTATTTATTTACTCTGTATCTGTATGCTTGTATATATGTCTGTGTGGGCATACATGTGTCATGTGTGTAGAGGTCAAAGGATAACTTTCAAGAGTGTTAGTTTTCTCCCCCTCCTGTGTGGGTTCCAGGGACTGAACTCAGGTCATTGGGCTTAGCAGCAAGTACCTGCTAAGCCATCTTGCTGGCCCCATTCACTTGTCACTCTGAACTTCAGATTTCTTTCTCTTCTCTTTCCCAGACCCATCCAAATGTGGATAAAAAGCTTTTCACTGCAGAGTCTCTGATTGGCTTGAAAAACCCAGAGAAGTCATTTCCAGTCAACAGTGATGTAGGGGTACTAAAGTGGAGACTGCAGACAACAGAGGAATCTTTTATTCCCTTGACAAGTAGGTGCCTCTGACGGGTATGCTCTTCTCTTCATTGACATGGCAAGTTCTTTCTGGCAAAGTGACTGTCTTCAGAATGGAATTGCTGCTGCATTTGGGATAGTTTAATCATTTTAATTTTTTAAAGGTTTTATTTATGTGTATGTGTGTGTCTGCGTGAACGTATGCACCGATGAATAGGTGCCTGTGAAGGCTGGAAGAGGTCATGAGATCACTTGGAGCTGGAATTACAGCTGGTTTTGAGCCATCAGTGTGTAGTTTACATTAGGGTGCTACAGACCTGCAGTTGTCGGTCAGCTTGTATTTCCCGACTTAACATTTTTCCACTCTTCTGTACTCTTGATCTTAGCCCCAAGGCCAAGAAGCAGTTCTACTCTTTTTCTAAAGCTAAGGGGTTATGGCCTTGTTTTTCTTCTCAGTTAACTGCTGGCCCTCTGAAAGTGGAAATGGTTGTGATGTCAACATAGAGTATGAACTACAGGAAGATAATTTAGAGCTCAATGATGTGGTCATCACCATCCCACTGCCGTAAGTGAAATTCTCCTAATAATCCTCTTCCCTTTGTGGGTTTATAGAGCTGGTTTCTGGGGTTTGGGGATGAATTATAGAGGCAGTACTTGACTGAATATCCATTCTGAAATGTTTATTTTCTTCCCAGCTGTAGTAATACAGATTAAACCTAGGGACTTAAGCATAGCAAGAGCTCTACCACTGAGCTACATTCCCAGTCCTTTTTACCTGTTTTGAGATAGGGTTTCACTAAATTGCCAGGCTGGCCTTGAATTTGTGATTCACCTGCCTTAATCTCATGAGTAGCTAGGTTTACAGCTAGTAGACATGGCTGATACTTGATTCTTTTAAAAAAAACAGTTGTGTTTGATGTGGTGGCGCACACCTTTAATTCCAGCACTTGGGAGGCAGAGGCAAGAGGATTTCTCTGAGTTCCAGCCAGCCTGGTCTACAGAGTGAGTTGCAGGATAGCCAGGGCTACACAGAGAAACCTCGTCTTAAAAAAACCAAAAACAAAAAAAGCCGCCACACCAGTTGTGGAACCTGGTGTAGTGGCGGCACAGGCCTATAATTCTAGCATTGGACGATGGAGACAGGAGGATCAGAGGTTTGAGGGCTGTGTGTGAGGGAGAAAGGAGGGGTGGGAACCGGTAACTAGTGTAAAAGAAGGCAGACACATAGGACTTTGTAGAAGTGGGTAATGCTCTTTGACCAGAAATCAGGAGGTAGAGAGCAAAGTATGTGGTGAGAAAAGGGCAAAAAGGACCTTTGCCAGCTGATGAAAATGTCCTGTGACTTACGTTGTAAGCCTTACAAGACAACTTGCAGGTCTTGTGCATTGAGCTGTGTACTCTGACTTGTTTGTTTGGCTTTGTTTAGGTTGGGTTTTTTAGACAGAGGCACTATGTAGTCTTGGCTGGCCTACACTCAAAGAGATGGGTTTTCCTCTGCCTCTTAGTGCCATCACACCCCAGCAAGCTGTACATTTTCAAAGGGGTTGAATTTACTTTGAAACCAAAACAATCTGTTTGTAGTGCTGGAGCTGTTTTCTTGAGTTAGGTTCTGCTTATTTCTGTAGTCATCCAGGAGGATGAGCTGCTTTCCACTCAGACTTCTTTGACATTTCAGAGAAGTTCAGTGACTGAGTTTTCCTTTCTTCTTAAGAGGAGAGTATGTTTTGGATACAATGTTTACATCAGTTTCATTAAGTTTTATAGAAGCTTCAAGTTATGATTGACATTAAATATGTAGTGCAAGCCAGGCAGTGGTGGCACACACCTTTAATCCCAGCACTCAGGCTACAGAGGCAGGTGGATCTCTGAGTTAGGGGCCAGCCTGGTGGTCTACAGAGTGAGTTCCAGGACAGCCAGGGCTACAGAGAGAAACCCTGCAAGGGCGGTGTTAGCAGTGCAGTTACTTTTGACATGTATACACCTAGGAAACTGTCAGCATAGCAAGATAGACATGCATGTCAAGCTAGTTGTGGTGGCTTAAACACTAATCCCAGCACTAGGGAGACCAGAACAGGAGGATCCTCTCTAGTTTGCGTTTCAAGTCAACCTAGGCTACAGAATGAGACCCTGTTGCAAACAGGATTCCTGTCACACATACAGCTCAAAGTTTTAGTTCCAGTGATGTATATTTCAATGGCATATTCTCTAGGGTCCTCTGGAAGTATTTCTGTGCCTTAAATTTGCTTCCTTATATGTTTCCAGTATAGTGTGCACTGACATTACTTCAACAGTGCACCTCAGCTCTTCTCCTCTACCTCTCAACCACTGCTACAAGGAACTAGAGATTTACTTGTGAACCAGAGTATCTCTATTGTTATATTCCTCAGTTTTTATTGCAACAAAATGATACTTAATTTCTAGTTTTGTTTCTAGTCATTCTTATTTCCATTTTTAAAAAATATGCTATATTACCAGTGTCCCCATTAATAGGATTAACCAACACACCTGTAGTTTCAGTCCTTGAGAGTTAGAGACAGGAGAGTTACAATTTCAAGGCTATACAAAAAGACCCTGTTTTGTAAGAAGTAAAATAGGGTGACCAACTTCACAAGTCAGTTGTTCCTCCAGAACAATAAATGGCTACCTTGAAGAGTAGTAGGACTTGGGCATTGCTGACAGGTGAGCTCTGTTGAGATTTATTTTACTAGGCTATTTTAGGGTGCCACGGTTTTTAGGCCTCTCTGGCTGCTCTGTAATTGTGGTTATGGTGGTTTCCTGTGTCTTTGTTCAGTTTTGCAGTGGCCTGGAGAAGAGATCTTTAGAGACGTTTTACCCCAGTATCTAGAGCTGATCAGATTAGAAGTCAGAATTGGACTTGGAGCAGAGAAGGAATGAGCACTGTAAAAATGATGGGAAAGAGTTAAAGTAGTCTTTGTTTTCCTTACCCTGCCCCAATGTAAGCACTGAGTGTCCCTGGTGAGTTAAAAGAGGGTAAATTTAGAATGTGTAGGAGTAGGTGACACTGCCTGTCAGCCATTTGTGGGAGTGCAAAGTACATCCTAACTAGCCCTGATTCTTCTGTGACCGAAAACAACTGTGTGTCTCTTTTTCCAGTCTTTCTATTTTGGCCAGATTGTTGGCATGCTTTCACTTTTCATTTACCAAATAATTCACTAGATCATAAATCAGATAAACTTACTAGCATTGGCTTCAGTAAAGTATGAAACATTCTGAACACTTTTGAAAACAAGTCTTCTCAAAGATCCAATTACACCTCTATTATTGGTATGCAAAGTCTCCCCCTACTATCAACCTGCTTTATTTTTAATTGTTATTTATTTAAAGACACACATTGTTCAAAAGTCCTTAACAGGCTAGCAAACCATAAAGTGATTTTTACAATGAAAACATTTTTAGACATTTGCAGTCTCAGTTCTCTGCTAGCTCCCAGGCTTAATTAGCCCCCAAAGCTGTGTCTTAAATGCCTATTGTTCTGATATCTTTTTATACAAAGGAAGTTAAGTGATAGCCTTAGCCAAGGTGTTAGGGCTTTTGATCCTTGAAGTTACTAAGCAGCATAATTTTTTAGAAAAATTGAGGCAGAATTTGAGATACATAGTTTTTTTTTCCCCCCTTCAAGACAGGGTTTCTCTGTGTAGCCCTGGCTGTCCTAGAACTAGCTCTGTCTGTAGACCAGGCTGGCCTTGAATTCATAAAAATCCATTTGCCTCTGCTTCTTGAGTGCTGGGATTAAAGACCTGTGCCACCACCTCCCAGCTTTTTTTTTTTTTTTTCTCTATTATGTATACAGTGTTCTGCCCACATGTATGCCTGCTCACCAGAAGAGGGCACCAGATCTCATTTAGATGGTTGTGAGCCACCATGTGGTTGCTGGGAACCGAACTCAGGACCTCTGGAAGAGCAGCAAAGTGCTCTTAACCTCTGAGCCATCCCTCCATCACCAGCTTTTTTGTTTTTTTGAGACAGGGTTGCTCTGTGTAGCCCTGGCTGTCCTGCAACTCACTCTGTAGACCAGGCTGGCCTCTAACTCACAGAGATCCGCCTGCCTTGTCTCCCGAGTGCTGGGATTAAAGCCGTGTTCCACCACTGCCCAGCTGTGATCAAATTTGAGGTTGGTTTTCCTTTCCTTGTTGGAGTTCTCTGAGCTCTAGATAACTACAATGACCAGATGTTTCTCATGACAGATCGGGTGTTGGTGCACCAGTGATTGGTGAGATTGATGGGGAATATCGACATGACAGTCGGCGAAATACTTTGGAGTGGTGTCTGCCAGTGATTGATGCCAAAAATAAGAGTGGCAGCCTGGAGTTCAGCATTCCTGGGCAGCCCAATGACTTCTTCCCTGTTCAAGTTTCCTTCATCTCCAAAAAAAATTACTGCAACATACAGGTACTCTGCTCTAACAGAAGGCAGGTGTGGGGAAGACGGAACAAGTGTCTGAGAGAGAGCAGAGTTTCATGTCAAGGCAAAAATCAAAGCTGATGTGTTCTGCAAATTCCATTTCTGACTTGCTCATCACATTTCTTTTTTTTCTTTTTCTTTTCCCCCTTTTACAACAGGGTCTGACTATGTAGCCCTGACTGGCCTAGAACTTGCTGTGTAGACCAAGTGTCCCTTCAACTTTCTTCTTCTCCTTCTTCTTTTTTTTTTTTTTTTTTTTTTTTTGGTTTTTTGAGACAGGGTTTCTCTGTGTAGCTTTGCGCCTTTCCTGGATCTCGCTCTGTAGACCAGGCTGGCCTTGAACTCACAGAGATCTGCCTGTCTCTGCCTCCCAAGTGCTGGAATTAAAGGCATGTACCACCACTCCTGACCCTTTTTTTTTTAGGGGCTAGAAAGATATAGCTCAGCATTTAAAGAGCACTTTCTGTTCTTGCAGAGGACCTGGGTTGGTTCCCAGCATCAACATGGTTGTTTATAATGGTCTGTAACTCCAGTTCCAGTGGATCCAGTGCCCTCTTCTGACCTGCAGGCACCAAGCACATAAATAAACACACAAAAATAATTCGGGGCTGGACATGGTGGTACTCGTCTTTAATCCTGGCACTAGGGAGACAGAGGCAGGCAGAGCTCTCTGAGTTCAAGGCCAGCCTGGTTTACAGAGTGAGTTCCAGGCTACACAGAGAAACCTTATCTTGAGAAAAAAAAAAAATTATTTATGTATATGAGTGCTCTTTCTATTCTGTACGTCTGCATGATAGAAAAGGGCATCTGTATTACAGATGGTTCTAAGCCATCATGTGGTTTCTGG
Organism: Peromyscus nudipes; assembly: GCA_902168325.1. Classification (NCBI taxonomy): domain Eukaryota; kingdom Metazoa; phylum Chordata; class Mammalia; order Rodentia; family Cricetidae; genus Peromyscus; species Peromyscus nudipes. Next base: position 25,227 of record CABHPH010105510.1, read on the forward strand.
GAATTGAACTCAGGACTTCTGGAAGAGCAGCCAGTGCTCTTAACCATCATGAGCCATTTCCCCAGCCCTGAAAAGACTAGTCTTAAGCTATGTGGCACATGCCTTTAATCCCAGCACTCAGGAGGCAGAGGCAGGTAGATCTCTTGAGTTCTATGTTTGAGGCCAGCCTAGTCTACACAGTGAGTTCTAGGACAGCTAGCGCTTCACAGAGAAAGCCTGTCTTGAAGAAAAAAAAAAAAAAGAAGAAGAAGAAGAAGACAACAACAACACTAGTTCTGGGGCTAGAGAGATGGCTCAGTGGTCAAGAGCATTGGGTGCTCTTTTCCAGAAGACCCAGGTTCGATTCCCGGTACCATATGATGGATCACAACTATCTGTGACTCTAGTCCCAGCCTATCCAATGCCCACTTTTGGCTTTTGCTGGTACCAGACACATAAAGACATACATGAAGTTTAAAAAAAGAAAAGAAAAATCTTGCAATGTGTAGTGGGGCTTTGGACACAAGAGACAGAAATGGATTTAATAGGTAATGCAGGAGAGGTAGCCCACTGCATTTGGGGTCAGAATGTTAACTGATCATCCTTATGGAATGTCTGGCTTTCCTGGGTTTGTGTGGCAGACCTGGGCCTCACCACTCATTCTGAACTTGACCTGTGGCAGCTGCTCTGTGGTATTACAGCAGTGGTTTTTCTCTGGAGAGCAGATTAGATAATGCCACAAGCTGCAAGTGTGAGTGAGTGCCTTTTAGTATTTCTAGGTTGCTCTTAGTGCCGTGTTTAGAGAAGTCGATGTAATTTCTAATGGAAACATAGTCAACATCTTGTGGACTCACCGTCCTTTCTTCTTATCACATTCTTTTTCTTTTCCTAGGTTACCAAAGTGACCCAGGTAGATGGAAACAGCCCCGTCAGGTTTTCCACAGAGACCACTTTCTTAGTGGACAAATACGAAATCCTGTAATACCAAGAAGGGAAGAAAGCCGAAAAGGAAGGATTTCAGATTAATAAAGAAGAAGCCAAAAGTGGCTGAAGAGTTTTTCCAAATTTACAAGCCATTGGAGACCCCCTTTTTCCTGATACAGTGTGCATCCTCTGCGCGCAAGGACCCTCAACTCCCCCCAGCGTTCTGGTGTCACAGAGACATTCTTTGACAAAGAAATGACACTAACCTAAAGGGAAAGGCTGCTGATTTCTTTGGCAGGTTTTACTGGCCAGTAGGAAAGCAAGCTCTCCAGGGAATGTCCCGTAAACACCTCCTCTGCCTTCATGTAGGTTTCCCCTTTATTTTAATCTCTAAATATAGTTATATTTCATACTTTGTTTTAAAAAGTTTTCTCTATAGATCTGAATCTTTCATACCCCTCAGTTTCTTTTTCAGTACACTCAGTCATGCCCTGGGATCATCTCTTTGTAGGGATTGTGTTCGGCACTCCTAGAACAAGTTTATCTAACCCATTCTTGACTTTAGACAGTACCAGTGAACTGCTTACGGGATGTAGAGTCGAGAAGTTGCGATACAAGGTTGTCTTACTTCCTCTCCTGCGTCCATCCATTGTTCCGTTTGTTTACAAGTTGGTCCCTTGTAAGACCCGCCCCTCCAGTTACAAGCAGTTCTGTGGATCCCACTCCTGTCAATAGGAAAGGTAGCTGAGAAGCAGCTTGCAGACGGACACACCTTTTCAGGATGCCTAGTAAGATGGCTCCATCCATTTCCACATGTAATCATGTCTACTGCAAGTGCTACCCAGCTTCCAGTTCACCACGTGTGGGGCAGTTAGTTACTGCATAGTCACTCAGTGTTGCAGTCCACTTAGATTCCTCATATCCACCTCCTCCTCCTCCTCCTCTTCTCAGATGCTCTTCATCAGTGTCCTTTCCAGCAGAAATGAGGCTAGTGAGTCTGTGCCATTCCCCATTAGACCTGAACCACCGAGGAGACCCCATCTTCACCATTAGAGTGGTAGCACTTTGAGAGACAAGTGATTATATTGACATGTCCAGAGGGCTTACTCCAGTATACCCGTTTCCTTCCATCTCACCTGCCTATCTGTCCCTGTTTCTGAAATCTGTTTTCCCTCTCCACCTTTCTTGTGTCATCAGGTAGTAATTGTTTCTCAGCTGCATTTGACATTGCCTTTTTAATGGGGGCTGGATCAGCCAGTCCCACAAGCACTGCACTGGGTGGGCGGGTTGGATGATCCTTTGCTGCAAGGCTGTAGGCACTAGCAATGGGAAGCAGAAAATTACAGTAGATGACCTCCACACTCTCAGGTGGCCGGAGAGCAGGGCTCTCGTTCTGAACAGCTGGCCCTCCATGGCAAGAGTATACTATCCATGAAGCAGAGTAGTCACACAAAAATGGCTGTGGCTGGATGCTTGCCAAAGAAAGTTCTGGCCTTTCCCTTTCCCCTAAACTGCATCAGGGAAGAATCCTTATCTCCAGCTTGGTTTTCATGTGAGGTTTTCTGAGGAAGGGGACTGGGATAAGAAGTCTGTCATGTAGTTAAGTAGACAAGAAATCTTATTAATCCAGTTGTATTTCAGAGTTGTTTGTCCCTATGATTTTTAAAGTCAAGTTTAATTTCACAAAGACTTTTTTCTGAAATTACTTTTGGGGTAATATTTAAAATGAGAGACATTTTATAACCCTGTAAAATACATAGGGAATATAACATTCCAATGTACACAACGAAGGCAAATTCTTTAATCAAATAAAAGAGTATTATAAAATGTTTACTGGACTCTTTAACTTTGATGTCTGCTTGCTGATTCATGATACTGTAATAGGATCTAAGATTAAAGATTAATGATATGTTTTTTTAAAAGAAAATAACCTATCCAAGTGTATTCATTTCCCTGTCTCCTTTTCTAGGTACTGTGCCCTCTCTGTTGTGTGTATTTGAGCACACACACTCTTGACAGCATAGTTTCTGAGTAGGATTAAATAAAGCTGCTTAGAGCTTTCACCAGGTCCAGACTCTTCACTTTGTCAGTTTAGAGTCAGACAAATGATGCATTCTCTCTCTCTTTTTGGTTTTTCAAGACAAGGGTTTCTTTGTGTAGTCTTTGGCTGTCCAGAACTAGCTCTATAGACCAGGCTGGCCTTGAACTCACAGAGATCTGCTTGCTTCTGCTTCCTGAGTGCTGGGACTAAAGGTGTGTACCACCGCTGCCCAGCTTTTTTTGTTCATTCGTTTTTTTTGCCACAGGTCTCTGTGTAACAGTCCTGGCTGTCCTGGAAATTGCTCTGTAGACCAGGCTGGCCTCAAACTCACAGAGATCCGTCTGCTTCAGCCTCCCAAGTGCTGGGGTTAAAGGCATGGGCCACCACTCTCAGCTAATTGAAGAGTTCTTAAACATTCTGCAGTACTCTGGAGCCTTCCCCTTGTCAAACAGTGATGAATAAATGAACCAGGAAGACATTAGGGAGGTTTTAGAAATTGGTTATTCCTTCCAAAGGCTTCTTGCTAGACATGGTGTGTGCCTTTAATCTTAGCACTACGGAGGCAGGGGCAGGAGGAACTCTGAGTTTGAAGCCAGCCTGGTCTACATAATGAGTTTCAGGCCAGCCAGGACAACATAGTGAGACCTTTTCTCAAATAAGGCTTCTTTACTGTGTTTTATTTGGAAAAATCTATTGAATGTGAACAAATTGTTCAGAAGGCAGATTCTCCTCCCTAATAAATAGTTAAGTGTCAGGGATGATAGTATTTTTGTGATGGAGGCTTAAAATTTTTAATTTTTTTTTCTTTAATGAAGTATTACCTTATCTAATAGTGCTAAACTTGCCTTCCTGGACTGTAATTTTTTTATTTCTTTTTTTTTTTTTTTTTGGTTTTTTGAGACAGGGTTTCTCTGTGTAGCTTTGCACCTTTCCTGGAATTCATTCTGTAGCCCAGGCTGGCCGCGAACTAACCTAGATGCACCTGCCTCTGCCTCCCAAGTGCTGGGATTAAAGGCATGCGCCACCACTGCCCGGCTCTGGACTGTAATCTTAATCTAATGAAATGAAGACCTGAAGACCCAGTTCATGCCACATGCCCTGACTGGCCAGTAAACCTGTGGCATCAAGTAGACTTTGTTGGCCTTTTCTGAGGGAGGTTAGCAACATTACTAGATCTGACTGAAAGATCTGACTGAACGTTCTGGTTCATGTAGGAAGCCTGTAGCTCCTACCCTAGATTCTCTACCCATGTAGAGAAGGCACAGTAGCTAAAAGCTCAAATCTTATCAATTCATACAGCTTTGGCAAAGGAAAACACCCTCCAATTAATTTGAAGTTGTTCACAACTGGTAGGACTGGAGAGATTCCTAAGATTAATATAAAACAGATAATGTATGTTTGGGTGGGTGCAATGTGTGTATGCATGTAGAGGCCAGAGGTCACTTTAGGTGTTGTTCATGAGCCATCCACCTTGTAAGCTCCATGAATCTGCCTATCTCACCTCCCCAGCACTGGGATTACAAGGATTAAAGTGACTCGGGTTTTACAAGGGTACTGGGGATTGAACTCGGGTCCTTAGGCGTGTGTGGCAAGCACTTTGCCAACTGAACTATCTCTGCAGTCACCACTCCCTTTTAATTTCAATTTAAAATTTTTATTCTATTTTACTTAGGTGGGGCCAGGGCACATTTTTGCCACAGTACATGTGTGGAGGCCAAAAGACAACTTTAAAAGTTCCAGGGATTAAACTCAGGTCCCCAAACTTAGTGGCAGGCACCTTTATCCACTGAGCTAACACCATACCATAATTTGGTTTTTGCTTTTATTATTATTATTATTATTATTATTATTATTTTGAGATAGTGTCTCACATTGTAGTCCAAGCTAACCTGGAACTCCTAATACCTCTACCTTCCAGTGCATCAACTTGCCCAGCTTTAAATAGCTTTTTTGGGGAGAGGGGCGGGGGTGTGTGTGTCAAGACAGGGTATCTCTGTGTAACAGCTCTGACTGTCCTGGAACTTGCTTTGTAGACCAGGCTGGCCTAGAATTCAGAGATCTGCCTGCCTCTGCCTTCCGAGCGCTGGAATTAAAGGTGTGCGCTACTAAGCCTAGCTGAATAGTTTTTTTAATTAAACTTTACATCTAGAGGCTGGAATGTGGCTCAGTGGTTAAGAGCACTTGATGCTCTTGCAGAGGATCTAGGTTTGGTTCCCAGAACCCATATTGTGGTTTACTGGACCAGGATTTTTCTTTTGGGCCACCAACCAGCTCCCAAAACATGACACAGAGACTTACTAGTTTTAAATGTTCGGCCTAGTGTAGGCATGTTTCTGGCTAGCTCTTTTAACCTATTTCTCTTTATCTACCTCTTGCCTCGGGGCTTTTTACTTTTCTTTCTGTATATCTTACCTTCACTGTTTCTCGTGTCTTGCTGGCGAATGCCTGGCTTCTGGCACCAGGCATGTCCCTTTTCTTCTTCTCATGTTCCTCTTCTCTCTCGTTCCTAGATTTCTCCTCCTATTTATTCATTCTGCCTGCCAGCCCCACCTACCCCTCTCCTGCCTAGCTATTGGCCGTTCAGCTTTTTATTAGACCAATCAGGTGCCTTGGGCAGGCAAGGTGAAACAAATGCCACACACCTTTACATAATTAAACAAATGTAACACACCTTTACACAATTAAAGTAGTTATTTCTCAGCATAAACAAATGTAACACAGCTTTGCCCAGTTAAAATAATATTCCACAACAGTTGCAACCACAAGTCCAGTTCCTAGGGGATCTAGTGCCCTCTTCTGGTCCCAGTGGGCACCAGGCACACTCACAGTTCACACCTTTAATCCCGGTCCTTGGGAAGCTGAGGCAGGTAGATTTCTGTGAGTTCCAGGCCAGAAAGAGAGAGGTGGGGGGAGAGGGAGAGATAAAGAAGAAAAGGCTGGTGTAGGGTTTCCTGCCTAGTAGGATTCTGAGAAACAAAGCCTTAGCAGTGACTCCCTTACTTCCTCACAACCATGCCCCCCCCCATTCCTTCCCTTGCACCCTTTTGTAAACATGTAGTATCTCTGGGACTTCTTCAAGGCAATATGTGGAAAATCTACAATCGTTGTTGGTGTGCATTGCTGTTATCCAAAGATGGAGAGAATCCCTAGCGTATGCCTCATTTTGTACTGTGGAGTTTGTGATTGACACAAACCAAGCTTTTACGAAAGCCAGACACCTTGCCCAACTAGGCTTTTCCTGCTCACAAACAGAAGTCAAGCTACCTCAAATTTTTTGTTGTTGTTTGTTTTTGTTGCTGTTGTTTTTTGGTTTTTCAAGACAGGGTTTCTCCATGTAGTTTTGGTGCCTGCTCTGGATTTTGCTCTGTAGACCAGGCTGGCCTCGAACTCACAGAGATCTGCCTGGCTCTGCCTCCTGAGTGCTGAGATCAAAGGCGTGCACTACCACTGCCTGGCACTACCTTGAAGTTTTAGAAACATCCTATCCCCTGCCCAAAAGGGAAAGTCTTTTACCTTGCTACTCACTGGGCAGGGACTAAGTGATTGGATGACTGAGCATAGCTATGTGACTCAACAAAACCATAAACTTACTCAGAATATGAATGTTTTTGCTGTTTTGATGGGCTTTTAATTTTTATTTTAATAGTTTCAATAATGTGTATTGTGTATATGCCTGTGTATGGGTAGGGGCACAGGAATGCAGATACTGGCAAAGGCCAGAGGCATCAGATTTCCTGGTGTTAGGGTTACAGGAGTTTGTAGGTCACTTGATTTGGGTGCTGGGAACTGAATTCAGGGCCTCTTGAGCCGTTAGTTAACTGAGCCATCTTTCTAGCTCCCTCTTTGTTTTTAAAATGATTTTTATTGTCTCATACTGCTTTAATTTTTTTAAATTATTTTATGTGTATGAGTGTTTGCCCTACCTGTATGTATGTGTACCATGTTCATGCCTGTTACCAGCAGGGGCCATAGGAGGACATTGTATTCCCTGATACTAGAGTTACAGACAGTTGTGAACCACCATGTGGGTGCTGGGAATTGAACCCAGGTCCTTTAGAAGAGCAGCCAGTGCTCTTAACAGCTGAGCCATCTCTCCAAGGCCCCCACATACACCCTTTTAACTCAATTGCATGGGTCTTAAGTGTGATCATTATAGATGACAAGTTGTGTCAAAATGTCAAACAGTTGGAAACACCTCATAGCCCCTAAATGTCCAGATCCAATTTTGGGAAACACCTGGGTGTTCTCCATTTGATCAGGTTGATTAACAAACCAGAGCAGGAACTGTCTGAAAGAGTGGCCCTGCAAATTCAAGGTAACGAGAGAAACAACTGATTTTATTTCCCAAGTAAGTGTGCATTCGGTGCTGGGGACCAAATTCACGACCCACATACCAAACAACATGCACTCCTCATCTGTGCTGTACCCCAAGTCCTGAGTGCTTGTTCTCCTCTGCTCATAGGCAGGTCCTGAGCCACAGAGGCAGACAAGACCAGTTTTTAGTCCTAGCCAAATTTCCCACACAGTTTGATTGCATTTGCATACAAATGTGGATTGTGCAAATTTTCTAAGACCAACTGATAAAAGAGCTGCTTTGCCACTGTTAAGGTAAAGCTTGGGCATGCTTTCCACCAAGTTGGCTGCAGTGAGTGGGTATCTGGTGTCATGAGTGCCACCACACCTACATCAATAATGTTCAGGACCCAAAGGGGTCACCGAGGTGTTGTATGACAAAACTTTTCTCGGGAAGACACAACCTACATGTCTACTAACCCTAGATAGGGAACCCATGACAGACCAAAGTACAGATACCACCGAAGTCCAACTTGGTGAACCAATGAGTTTTATTGGGGTCACTTACAGGAGCAGGAATGACTTGAAGACAGCTGCATCACAAGGCCACCACCCCAGCACAGTGACAGCTCACAAAAGCTGGGGACCTGGGGCACACTGCACAGCCTGAAGGTTACTCAACAGGTTGGAGAATGTCCTTCCCAAGTGATTCAGTTGGTCTTAAAG
>CABHPH010105512.1:0-16637 GCA_902168325.1 Peromyscus nudipes
GGGGTGTCTTGGAGCTGGAAAGATGGCTCAAGGGCTAAGAGCATTTGACGTTCTTGTAAAGAAGCAAAAGTTCGGTTTCCAACACCCACGTGACAGCACTCAGCCATACATAACTCCAGCTCCAAGGAATCCAACACTCTTTTGACCTCTTAGTGCACATACAAATACCCACATAGTCACATAATTTTCTTAAGTTTTTTTTTGAGACATGATATTATGTAGCTCTGACTGTCCTGGAACTCAAACAGATCTGTCTGACTCTGCCTCCTAAATGGACTATGTCTGGCAATTTCCTTTCTTTTTTTAAAATATGCATTGGTGTTTGCCTGCATGTATAGTTGTGTAAGGGTGTTGGACCCTCTGGAACTGGAGTTGCAGACAGTTGTGAGCTGCCATGTGGGTACTGGGAATTGAACACAGGTCTTTTGGAAGACCAGCCAGTGCTCTTACTGCTGATCCATCTCTCCAGCTCAGCAATTTTAAATTTTTTTTTTAAAGAGTCTCATGTATCCCAGGCTGGCCTCCAACTCCTTATGTAGCCAAGGATGACACCTGAGCCTCCTGAATGCCACTTCCAAGAGCTATTACAGACTGTCCATTCAGCACTAGGGATGGAACCCAGGGCTTCATGGATGCACAGCAATCACTCTGCTAGCTGATCTATAGCCACAGCCCCTTAACATTATTATTTATTGAGACAAGTTTGTGTGTGTGTGTGTGTGTGTGTGTGTGTGTGTGTGTGTGTGTGTGTGTTTGAGACAGGGTTTCTCTGTATAGCTTTGGAGCCTGTCCTGGATCTCACTCTGTAGACCAGGCTGGCCTCAAACTCACAGAGATCCGCCTGGCTCTGCCTCCCGAGTGCTGGGATTAAAGGTGCACTTAAAGCCACCACCTCCTGATTGAAACAAGTTCTTATGTAGCTCAGGCTGGCCTAACCTCAAACACCTGATCATCCTGTCTCTACCTCTTGAGTGCTAGGATTACAGGTATATGCCACCATGTCTGGCTTAATTTTAGACTAAAGTTAGAAATTGTAGTTGGTGAGAAAAGAATCATGGTCTCGGGTTAATCATAGCTCAGGTTAAGCAGTCCTTGCTGAAGAGAAAGTTGGCCTGATGTCGGCCATGCTTACATGTGAGGCAAGTCTTGCTGAGAACCTCCTGAGATGGTCATGCACAGAGCCCACTAGACACCCACAGTCTAGGCCAGGAAATGTGACTGCATTTTTTCAGAGTAGTAAATGTTGTGAGGCAATGAAGGAAGGCCATTAAACCCAGTAATCTTGGCACTCAGAAGTCTGAGGCAAAAGGATTAAGTTGTAGGCCATCCTGGGCTAGATAGCTAATTCTCAAAACTATATTGCCAAGTGTGGTGGTAGATATCATTAATCACAGCATTATGGAGGCAGGCGGGAGTATATCTGTGAGTTCAAGTCCAGCCTGGTCTACAGAGTGAGTTCCAGGAAAGGAGCAAAGCTACACAGAGAGACCCTGTCTCAAAAAAACCAAATAAAATAAAATAAAAATAAAAAAAGATGGGAAGGGCATCAGGGTTAAGCAGGGCAATGATGTACTGAGATTTTACAGTGACCTCTGGTGGCTACAGAAGGGATCAGCGAGTGATAGAGAATGAAGGGAGGAAGCATCAGCGTCTTGTTCAGACCTTATCGTGGTCGCTGTGGAGCAGGCCAGCCACCCCGTTCTAAAGATGGATAAGCTGACGCCCAAGGAAGCATGGTAAGGGCTGGGTTTGGGGCTAAACATGTCAAGTTTAGAACTGTCCCAAACAGCATCAAAGTCATCAATCCCCATGCCCTCCATTTTTCCAGGGTGGAAAAGAATGGCAAGTAATCAGTGGACACGCCCACCCGGGCACGCCCACATGGACACGCCCACCTAAGCAAGTACGGTCATTCCCAGTCCACAGCCAAGAAGCACATTCACAGCTGTTAGATTTATTTTAATGACACCCTAAAACTCAGATGGAGGGCCAGCAGGGCCTAGGCTCAGCAGCTATAAAAGAGCCCTAGAGCTGCCCAAGGCAGGTCATTGCAAGAAGGCACTCACGGAGCGGGAGGGGCAGTTCAGGCCCTCATATTTCTTCATATAAAATCAGGATGGGAGAGCTCCAAGGGTGAGGGACACAACCATCCTAGACAGCTGGGAGGTACAGGGGGTTGGGCACTGGCAGCAAGACTGTGTTGTCAGTACCCCAACCCAGCAATGAACACACACACACACACACACACACACACACACACACACACGTCTCTCATAGTCTGAAGCTGTGATCTGAGAAGAAGGAAGCCACATGTTCAACTCATGTTCAAACCCCCACTTCTCCCTTCTAGCTGGTACGAAGTTGATAATCTGCAGAAAAAAATGAGCGGGGGACCATCTGAGAATTGAGAAAGGGGAAAGAGTCCTCCAACACCCACAAAATCTATCCTGGGTCCCAACACACAAAATCACCCCTGGAAATATTTTACAATGCTTAGGGATAAAGGCTTGGTACATGGGGTGGCTGGATGGCAGAGTTCCTACCTATCATGTATAAAGCCCTGGTTTCTATCCTAGTATCACAAAAAACCCATCTTGCTTAGGTCAGGATGGGTTCCACACGTGAGTCTCCATCTGGTCAGCATGCCCGCATTGTATGGAGATGCTAAGCATCAGCATCTTGTTCAGACCTTATCGTCGCTGTGGAGTAGGCCAGCCACCCCACTCTAAAGATGGATAAGCTGACGCCCATGGTAAGGGATGGGTTTGGGGCTAAACATGTCAAGTTTAGAACTGTCCCAAACAGCATCAAAGTCATCAGTCCCCATGCCCTCTATCTCCTTAAGCTCACTGTCTCAGAAAGCCAGGCTCTTACCCCCACTCTGGGTGATGTAGCGGACCCAGGGCAGGGCCTGGTATCCACTTTTCTCAATGATCTTCATGTAACGGACCTGGAAGACAATAAAAAGGAGTGGCCAAGGACTAGAGATGTAGCTCGGCAGTAGAGCTTCCTTCTAGAGTCACCTGTGAGGAGCTGAGTATGACTCATGAGAAAGCCCCTGCCTAGCATGTACCAGTCCCCGAGTTCCATCCCAGTGTGGGGGGAATAGTGGAAGGGGAGGTGACTAAGAAGGAAAAGGGATGGCCCATGTCAAGAGAACATACAGGGCACATGTTAGGATACAAAATGACACAAGTTGGGAGTCTCTGGGCATGACATGGGCAAAGAGGAAGTGATCCAAGTCAGCAGGGAGAAGGAAGTACAGAGGGAGGATACAGGACAGAGTTGGGGACAGGCCAAGAGAGTGGAGAATACTCTGTAGGTGGGGAAGGGTAGAGGCGAACAGTGACTGAGCAAGGGGACAGCAGATGCCAATGTGAGAGGTAGAGAGGGAAGAGCCCCAGCCTGAGAACAGAAGAGGCAGCATTCCCTAGGGGAAGACAAAGAAGTGAAAACCCTGGCATGGGGACACATGACTTTCATCCTAGAGCTTGGGAATCTACACAGAAGGATGTCATAAGTTCAAGGCCAGCCTGAGTTGTGTAGTGGGTTCAAGACCAGCCTGGATTCAGAGTGAGTCCTTGGCTAGCTTGGGTCACAAACGAAGTACAAGTGCCTGGTGTGGTGCACACCTCCGATCTCCGCACTTGGGAAGCAGAAGCAGGCAGGTCTCTGCTTGAGTTCACCGCCAGCCTGATCTACATAGTGAGTTCCAGGTCAGTCTGGCTACAGTGAAACCCTGTCTCAAAAAAACAAAAGGCTGGTTAAGAGCTCTTGGTGGTTAAGAGCTCTGGCTGCTCTTCCAGAGGACCTGGGTTAGATTCCCAGCATCCATATGGTGGATTGCAACACTCTGTAACTCCAGTTCTAGGGGATATGACACCTTCTTCTGACCTCCACAGGTACTGCATACACATGGTACACAGACAGATAGGTAGGCAAAACACTGATACACATAAAATAAGAGCTAAAATGAATAAATAAGATGTGAGACGAGAAGTGACTGAAGCCAAGAGGGAAGAAAGTAGGGACTTCCCACCCTTGTTCCTCACCTGGATGCCAGAAACTGTAAAGTATGGAATCTCAAACTTGACCCCAATGGGTGGCCGGCCCTCCACCTCCTCAGTTTCCACGCTGGGGAGCCCAAAGTGGGCACGCATCAAGTACTCTTTGCCGCCCTGTGGACACACAGAGGCATCAGACTCTCTGGACCACCCTCTGTCTCTCAGATCTCTCTCACAGCAGCCTCCACAGAGAAGGTCCATTACAGAGACTTCAAAGTCAAGAGTGTTCTCTGAGACTCATAGAAAAAGTCTAACTCTTGTCCTTCAGTCTTGAGGAAACAAATCAAATCCTCCAGTGGCTGGGTTCAGTGGCAAAGGCCCATAGTTCCAGCTACTCTGGAAACTAAAGCAGGAAGATCAAAGATTACAAGTTCAAGGCCAGTCTGGGTTACAGAGTGAGACCTTGTGTCAAGAAACCAAGGACCAGGATTGCAGAATAGTGGTAGAACACTTGCACAGGATGTTCAACCTTGTCTCGGAAAAGCCAGTAAATAAATAAATAAATAATAAAACAAATAAAAAAGTCAGTAATAAATAAAGGGCTGTCAAGATTAAGACGCAAGAAAGCACTTCCTGCCAAGCCTGCCAACCTGAGTTCAATCCCTGGGACCCACATGGGGAAAGAGAGAACCAATCCTCGAAGTTGTCCTCTGACCTGTACCCCATGGCATGAGCGCGCGCGCGCGCGCACACACACACACACACACACACACACACACACACACACACACACGCACGCACACTAACAATAAAGCCCTCAGTGCTCAGATGTGGAGAATATGAGTCATAATTGGACATTATGGCACACACCTTTAATCCCAGCACTTGAGAGGCAGAGGCAAGCAGATCTCTGTGAGTTCAAGGCCAGCAATGGCTATACAGTAAGACCCTGTCTAAAAACATCAACAAAAAGAATGTGGGTCAACTGTCATCCATCCCATTTCACAGATGAGCTGAGTCTATGAAGGAAAAACCAGGAACCAAGGCCATATCCCTGAAGGACTTATGAGAGTAGGGAGATGCTGTTTGAGGAGGCCTCAGTTTCCCCACCTTGGTTTGGTTTGGTTTGGGTTTTCAAACAGGGTCTCATGTAGCCTAGGCTAGACTTGAAGTAGTTATGTAGGCAAGGATAAGCCTGAATTCTTTGTTTGTTTGTTTGTTTGTTTGAGACAGGGTTTCTCTGTGTAGTTTTGGTGCCTGTCCTGGATCTCGCTCTGTAAACCAGGCTGGCCTCGAACTCACAGAGATCCGCCTGGCTCTGCCTCCCAAGTGGTGGGATTAAAGGCGTGTGCCACCAGCACCCGGCAAGCCTGAATTCTTTATCCTCCTGCCTCCACCTCCCACGTGGGAAGAAGACAAACACGGCCACACATCGAGTGCCAATCTAGAAACAGCCTGGGTTCCCCATTCATCAGCCCGCAGGGATAGCCATGTGCATACTGATGAGGTTCCCTGAGGCCCCACCACCACTGAAGTCCCCTCTCACCCTGGGCCCCGCCTTTCTCAATACTCACAGGGAAGGACTTGATACTCCAAATGACAACATTCTTCTCAGGCACATACTTGGCACTGCCCACACTGGTCTTGAAGCGTGGGGAGTCTGCATCACTGGGAACAGGCACAGATATTTCCACGCCATTGGCCACTGACTGCTTCTTAAATTGCCCCTTAGCCTGCCAGGAGAGAGCAGGAGGCAAAAAGAATTTACTCCTGAGCAAGACTAGAGGTGGACACTTGTGATCCCAGCTACTCTGGAGGCTGATGCAGGAGGATGTCAAGTTCAAGGCCTGTTAGGACTATAAAGAGAGTGTTCGAGTCCAGCCTGGATATAGACACAACATTCAAGGCTAGCCTGGACTATAGTGAGTGTTCAAGGCCAGTCTGAACTACAGTGTTCAAGGCTAGCCTGGACTATAGTGAGTGTTCAAGGCCAGCCTGGACTATAGTGAGTGTTCAAGGCCAGCCTGGGCAACTAAGTGAGATCTCTTTTGTAAATGCAAAACAGAAAAAAGGATGAGAATATAGCTTGGAGCAGAATGAGCCTAGCATTCAAGAGGCCCCATGACATCCCTGGCCAGAGGAAAGAGAAGAGGCTGGTGAGGTGGCTCAGCAGGTGGAGGCACTTGATGCCAGGTTTAAGGACCTGAGTTCAATCCCTGGGACCCACAGGGTAGAAAGAACTGACTCCTGCAAGTTGTCCTCTGACCTCCATGCCACGTGCCTGCCCTCACACATACACAAACACAAAATAAATAAATGTGGCCTGGCACAATGGCACACGCCTTTAATCCCAGCACTAGGTAGGCAGAGGCAGGTGAATCTCTGAGTTTGAGGTCAGCCTGGTCTACAGAGCAAGTTCCAGGACAGCCAGGGCTACACAGAGAAACCCTGTCTTGAAAAACAAAACAAAACAACAACAACAAAAAAAAAATCAAACCACAACAAAGCAAAACCAAAACAAACAAGTAAACAAAGAAGGATCCATGTGTGACGGCAAACAACTATAATGGCAGCACTGGGGACGTGGAGGCAGGAAGAACGGTACTTCCAGGTCATCCTGAGCTAGAAATGGAGCTGACAACCTTCCTTGAAGATTCATGTGCAGTTAACAGTTCCAGCAGGGAGAACTCACCAGGCCCTGCCCCTCTCAGAGGATTGATAGGCAGTTAACAATTGCTGAGGAGGGAGAGACCTTCTTCAGAGGTGTGACCACTAGTAAAAAGCCCACAGCCCTGTAAATAACCCCCACGAAACTCACTGGGTCACAAAAAAGAAAAAAAAAAATAGAAAGTAGAAATGGGAATGGTTGGGAAGGGAGAGGTCAGCAGATTGGGAGGGGACTGAGGGTGGGGAGGTAGATATGATATATCATATGTCTTGGTTAGAGTTTCTATAGCTGTGAAGAGACACCATGACCACAGCAACACTTATGAATGAAAACATTTAATTGGGGTGGTTTACAGTTCAGAGGTTTAGTCCACTATCATCATGGTAGGACATGGCATTGTGCAGGCAGATATGGTTCTGGAGCTAAGAGTCCTACATCTTGATCCACAGGCAACAGTAAGTAAACTGACAGTGGGCGTGGCTTGAGCATATATGAGACCTCAAAGCCCACCCTCACAGTGAAACACCTCCTCCAACAAAGCCACACCTCCTAATGCCACTCCCCTATGAACTTATGAGGGCCAATTACATTCAAACTACCACATCATGTAAACTATGAAAATGTCATAAGTTGGGCGGCAGCGGCGGCGGCAGCGGCGGGCGGCAGCAGCAGCAGCAGCACACTCAAGAGGCAGAGACAGGCAGATCTCTATGAGTTGGTCTCTGCTGAAGCCAAGCTGGTCTATTTGGCAAGCTGCAGCACAGCCAGGGCTACCTAGAGAGACCATGTCTCAAAAAAAAACAAAAAAATAAAATAAAAACAAAAACATGAGGCTGGAGAGATGTCTCAGTGGTTAAGAGAATTTGTTACTATTGCAGAGGATCCAGTGTTGGTTCCTAGCAACCACAGGACGATTCACAACCATCTATAACTCCAGTTCCATGATAAAGAACAACCTTTTCTGTCATGCAAGGGTACTAGGCACACAAGGTGCACGCACATAAATGCAGATAAACATCTGTGGTAGTTTGAATGTAACTGGCCCCATAAGCTATTGGCACTATTAGGAGGTGTGGTCTTGTTGGAGGAAGTGTGTCACTGTGGAGGTGGGCTTTGAGGTCTCATATATGCTCAAGCCACACCCAGTGTCTCAGTTTACTTACTGTTGCCTGTGGACCAAGATGTAGGATTCTCAACTCCAGCACCACATCTGCCTGCACAATGGCATGTCCCACCATGATGATAATGGACTGAGCCTCTGAACTATAAGCCAGCCTCAATTAAATGATTTCCTTTATAAGAGTTGCCATGGTCATGGTGTCTCTTCACAGCAAAAGAAACCCTAACTAAAGGCCGAGCAGTGGTGGCACACACCTTTAATCCCAGGACTTGGGATGCAGAGGCAGGCAGATCTCTGTGAGTTCCAGGCCAGCCAGGGCTATTAAACGGAGAAACCCTGTCTTGAAAAAACAACAACAAAACCCAAAAAAAACCCTAACTAAGACAACATCTATTCACATAAAATAAAAAATAAATAAATAAAGGCTGAGAAGATGCATTCATCTCTAGACTCAGCCCTTAGGAGGCAGAGGCAAGCAAATCTGAGTTTGAGGCCATCCTTGCCTACACAGAGAGTTCATCCAGGGTTACACAGTGAGATCTTCCTTCAAAAAAAAAAAAAAAAAAATAGATCTGGAGAGATGGTTCAGTGGTTTGGCTGCTCCTCCAAAGGATTCCAGCTTGATTCTCAGCACCCACATGGAGGCTCACAAACATCAGTGCCCTCTTCTAGTCTCTGTGGGCACCAGGCAGGCAAGTCTTGCACATCAGACATACATGCAGGCAAAACACCCATACACACAAAATTATGGAAAAAAGAATTAAAAACAAACAGAAACCCCGCATGCCCAGCCAGGAGCCTCTCTGGCCAGAAGGTACCATGGAACCTGAGTCGAGAAAGCCTTCCCCAAGAGCTCACCTTGACCATGATCTCCACTCGGCTGTGGGAGAATTTCTCAATGACTGACTCGATCCAGATCAGGGGTTTGACCTGCAGGCAGACAAGGCAGTTACCGCAGATCCTGACGTCAGCCCTTGGTCCACTGCCCACCACCTCTTTGTGTTGGGCTGGACGCTGGCTCACCTGGGTGCTGAGGCGGTAGGACATGAGTTCAAAGTCCCCATCCGGGGGGATGAAGGAGATGGTGCGGTCGTTGTCAAAGCGCGAAAGCCTCACACACTGGTGGAATTTCACATCTTCCAGTTCCACAGACTTGTTCTTGCTGCCTGAAACTCGGAGTAGAGCAAGCAGAGTGATCCTGGGCTGAGCAGTGCGCTCCGCCCCACCAAACTGTCTCCAGGGCCTGGGCTGAGTGGTGGTGCTAAATCAGAAGCCGGGCCTGCCTCCCACCCCTGAGCTTCTGTTTTCTCTTTTCATTTCATTTTATTTGGAGTTTATTTTTCTAAAAAATTTAATAGGATTTTTTT
This sequence comes from Peromyscus nudipes, assembly GCA_902168325.1. Lineage (NCBI taxonomy): Eukaryota > Metazoa > Chordata > Mammalia > Rodentia > Cricetidae > Peromyscus > Peromyscus nudipes. The sequence continues at coordinate 9,160 of CABHPH010105512.1, forward strand.
TTCTTAAATTCTGTTTTTTTGAGACAGGGTCTAACATAGCCTTGGCTGTCCTGAAATTCCATATGTAGACCAGGCTGCCTTCCAAATCACAGAGATCTGCATGTGCTGGTGCTCACGGAGGCCAAAACATGATGTCAGAGCTCCTGGAGCGGGGGGTGTCGGATTGTGAATAGTTGTAAGCCACCTATTGTAGGTGCTGGGAACAGAACTCAGATCCTCTGCAGGAGCTAGAAATGCCCCAAGTCACTGGGTTGTCTCTCCAGGCCCTAATTTTCCCTTTGTGTGCATGTATGTACTGCAAGAATATTGTGTGTATGCACGTACTATATGGATTCATGTGTACATGTGTGCATTAAAAACCAAAGATCCATTACTCCCTAACTTCTTCCCTAAATTATTATTACATGTATTTATTTACTTAGGAGGTGGGACATGCTTGCCCCAGTGCAAATGGAGGTCAAAAGACAACTTGTAGAAGTCAGCTCTCTCATTCCACCATGTGGGTCCTGGGGATTGAACAGATGGTCAGGTTTGCTGGCAAGTGTCTTCAGTCACTTTGCCTCCTTATGTTTAACATACTGCTGTGGGTGTGTCTGATGTGTACAAGCACAGATGCACGGCTGCCATGCTTCTTCCCTCTGCCTTGTCAAGGATCACTTGTTTCTGTTCTGCGGTGCCATCCAATCTAACTAGCCTATGAGCTTCTGGAAGATTCTCCTGTCTCTGCCTCCACTGAGCATAGGAGCCCTTAGACTTCATGGGGCTGGAAAGATGCTCAGTGGTTAAGAGCACTGGCTGCTCTTGTAGAGGACTTAGGTTCAATTCCCAGCACCTTCATAGGGGCTGACAACCATCTGTATGTAGCAAACTCAGGTCCCAGAGAATCTGACACCCTATTCTGGCCCTGTGGGCACTGCATACACATGGTGCACATATATACATACAGGCAAAATACCCACACACAATAAACAAATAAACATTAAATAAATAAAATCTTTAAAAGGAATGCTGAGATTTAGATGCACACCAGCACTTCCGTATTTCTCTCTGTGGGTTCAGGGATCTCATTCAGGTCACTATGTTTGTAGCCAAGAGATTTCCCTTCTGAGCCTTCTCTCTGGCCCTCCGCCTTATCTTTTGACACAAGGTGTCTCATTTAACCTGGAGCTCACTAACTGGCAAGCAGGGCTGGCCAGAGCAATCCAGGGATCTCCTGCCTTACTCCTCCAGTGTCACAGAACAGATAAACACCACCATGCTCACCCTTTGTATTTTATTTGTTTGGGGGGACAGGGTTTCACCATGTAACCTTGGCTGTCCTGGAACTCACTCTGTAGACCAGGCTGTTCTGGACTTACAGAGACCTACCCGCCTGCCTCTACCTCCTGAGTGCTGGGATTAAAGGCATGCACCACCACCACCTGGCCTCTATGCCTGCAATTTATTTATTTACTTATTTATTTATTTTTAATTTTATGTGCATTGTTGTTTTGCCTGAATGCATGTCTGTGTGAGGGTGTCAGATCTTGGAGTTGCAGACAGTTGTGAGCTGCCATATGGGTGCTGGGAATTGAACCCGGGTCCTCTGGAAGAGCAGCCACTGCTCTCAACCGCTGAGCCATCTCTCCAGCCCCCTATGCCTGCTTTTTATGTGTCTTCTGGGGTCTAAACTGGGATCTTCATGCTGGTGTGCAGGACTATACTGGCTGAGCCATCTCTTGGGTTTCTTTTCTTCTTTGTATCGTTCCTGCTTTTGTTTTCTTTGTGTTGGTGTGATCTTTTGAGAAAGGGTCTTAGGAAGCCCAGAGTGTGGCCTCAAACTTCGCAAGTTGCTGAGAATTACCTTCGACTCCTGCTTCTGCCTCCCAAGGTCTGGGGTCACCCTCACGTGACACTGTGCTCTGCTCAGCTTGGTTTTCGTTGGTTTGGTTAATTGCATTTTACGCTGTGTGTGTGTGTGTGTGTACACATTTGTATGTATGTGCACATGTATACGTGTGCGCGCGTGTGTGCGTGTGTACACATTTGTATGTATGTGCACATGTATACACGGACGCCAGAGGGCAATACCAGGCGCCCCTCCTCAGGTGGCATCCACCTTGGTTTTTTTTGTTTTTGTTTTTTCCTGAGACAGCATTTCTCTTTTGGCATGGAACTTGCTGATTAGGCTAGGCTGGCCCCCTTGGAATTTCTAGTGAACCAATCATTTGTCTCTGCCCACGTCTCACAAGGATCCCACTAACTTAAGGAGATGACATTGAACTGCTAACTCCCCTGCCTCGGCCTCCAGAGTGCTGACATTACAGCTTGGATTACTGTGCCTGACTTTGTGAGATGTTTACATATTATTAACCCGTCTCCTCCTAACATTAGAATGTCAAGGCTGGAAATGGGCTTGGTCTGCAGCCAGCTCTCATCAACAAAGGAAGCATTTCCTAGGTGAACTTTGCTGCTGAGATGCAAGGCTCAATTATCAGAGGGCATGTGAACACTTATCTCAGAATTGGCTGCAGTCTAGGAGGCCTCTGGTTGTTTCCTAGCCCATCCCCAGGAAAGGGTTCCCCCCCAATCTTACGGCCAGTGAGCTCAAAGAGCACTCGGTCATTGAGGCCCAGCCGCAGCTCTGGCATCCCAGACAAAAACACCTTCAGCTTGATGGTGCCCACAATCTCGCTGAGCAAGACACTGCCATTAGCATTGACCTGCAAAGGGGGTATCCCAATATGGGGTGTCAACAGGTATAGTTACCTCTCCTGCCCCCAGGACATGAGGCACAGAAACTCACCAGAAGGTTAACAGACTCTATGACGTCAATGAAGACCTCATTCTTTTTGTACTTGATCCCCTCGGAGCGCCATGAAACAGCATTGGTGACCGTAGGTGGTACTCGAGACTTGCCTGTCTCCAACTTGTTGCCCTGTTGTGTGATGTACCTATTGGGAAGGGCAGTGAGGGTCTGCAGCTGAACCACGGACACCTCAGAGGGACCAACCTCCCGGTCACAGGCGTCTTTCCCGTACTCACTCCTGCAGGATCTTGCTGTCCGTGGTCTGTGGAAAGCCGAAGTCCATGAGCTCATCCAGCAGCTCGTACACAATGACAAAGTTATCTCGGATGCTCTCCTCCTCCAGCTCCTTAAAGTACTCACAGAAGACCTGGGCGTGGGGTCCCAGGGAACGCACTCAGCCAGCCAGTAAGCAATTACAGACCATCTACTGTGAGCCTGGGCTGCAAACAAAGAGACAGGCTCTCTCCCAGGGAGCAATTTAATGAGGAAAAGGGATCCCTGGTGGTGGGTTCAACCATACCCAACATGTCAGGGTAGGAAGGAGAGAAACAGCAGCGGAAACCTACACCTTGAAGAATCTGGACAGACAGCTAGAGGGGGGTGAGAATGGATTTTCTAGGTGTGGGTACGATACAGGGGTTGGAGGAAACCAGCACCTCGATTTAGATCAGGACTCAACAAATGAGCAACACCCCCAACCCCTCACTGGAGGAGTCTATGCAGGGGCTTTACTGAGGAGCCACACTCCAGACTTTTTTTTTTTTTTTTTGGAGACAGTCTAGGTGGGCCATGAACTTTCCATACTTTTGCTATAGCCTTTAAAGCTCTAGAATGAGAGATTTGATCCATCTTGATCTCCCTAAAAAAAAGTGTGGAGGCCAGGAATGGTGACTAGTGTCTTTAATCCCAGCACTCAGGAGGCAGAGACAAGTGGGTCTTCCTGAGTTCAAGGCCAGCCTGGTCTATATAGCCAGTTCCAGGACAGCCAGGACTAAATAGAGAGACCCTGTCTCAACAAACTAAACTAAACTAAACAAACAAAAAGTGTGGGGCTGGAGAGATGCTCAATGATGCAGAGCACCGGCTGCAGAGTGTGGGCTGCAGAGCACTGGCTGCTCTTGCAGAGGACCTGTGCCCCATGTCCACTCCCAGCACCCAAACGGCAGCTCAAAACTGTCCGCTGTAACTCCAGTCCTGGAAGAGCCAACGTTCCGTTCAGGCCTCTGTAGGCATTGCATACATGAGGTACACAGACATACTTGCAGGCAAAACACCCATATACATAAAATTAAAAGTAAATAAATCTTTAATAAAGTGTATATCTTAAATTTTTAACCGTCTGTGTTCTGCATATACATCATGAATCTGTGTATCTGTCAGGTGATGTATAGGGGCCAGTGATAGCTAAGAATAAAACAGAGTGCATGGATGTAATTCTCTAGCTCAGGAAAAGCCAACATCAAAACAAAACAGACTAGACAGATGGCTCAGCAAATAAAGTCACTTGTTACCAAACCTGAGGACCCTAGAATCCATGTGCTGGAAGGCTAGCTGTCCTCTGATCTCCACAACCATGCCTCACACACATGTGTACCTGCACACGCACACGCGTGCACACACGTGTGCACACACACACACACACACACACAAGAACTAACTGAATAAATGTAAAACATTCCAATATAAAACTAGGTACACCTGTGATCCTGGAAGTTCAAGGTCAGCTGGGCTGCAAGAGAGCCTGTCTCAAAAATAAATACACAGACATGACTACCTGAACTAAACTGAGCAGTCAGCATTCTGTTGTGGGGAGGGATGCAGGAGACACCACCACTTCCATGGATCTATAGGCATTAATGGTTCTTTCTCTCTCACTCTTTCTCTGTGTGTGTGTGTGGGGGGGTTCTGAGACAGAGTTTCTCTTCGTATTCCTGGTTGTCCTGGAACTTGCTCTATAGACCAGGCTAGACTCAAACTCATAGAGATCCACCAGCCTCTGCCTCCCAAGTATGGGATTAAAGGCCTTGGACACCACCATCTGGCAAAAACTTTTTTTTTTAATGGCCTTCCAGAGTCTACAAAGATAGCTCAGCCATTAAGAGCACTGACTGCTCTTCCAGAGGACCCAGGTTTGATTTCCAGAACCCACATGGCAGCTCACAACCATCCTTTAACTCCAGTCCCAAGAGATCCAATGCTCTCTTTAAGCCTGCTTGGACATGTGGTTCACAGAAATACATTCTAGCACACTCATACGAATAAATAAAATAAATTTTTAAAAATTTAAAAATTATCTTCTGTCAGGCGGTGGTAGTGCACACCTTTAATCCCAGCACTTGGGAGGCAGAGGCAGGAGGATCTCTGTGAGTTCAAGGCCAGCCTGGTCTACAGAGTAAGTTCCAGGACAGCCAGAGTTGTTACATAGAGAAACCCTGTCTCAGAAAAAAGAAGGAAAGAAAAGGAAGGAAGGAAGGAAGGAAGGAAGGAAGGAAGGAAGGAAGGAAGGAAGGAAGGAAGGAAGAGATAAAAAGAAAAAAAAGCCTTCTGGGTAGATAAGGTATACATGTATACATCAAACACAAACTCATTTCCTGAAGTCTTTGGTACTATTCCCAGGATGCCTCACTACACATCTGCAAAGATTCTAACATCTGAAAACATCCAATATTGAGCACCAAGCACACTGATGCTCAACCTGCATCTCCTGGGAGGGGAGACGCACTCGGTCAACATCTGAACCTTGCTTGCTCTGCTCAAACCCCTTAGCCTCTATCCCGGAAAGAAGAGGATTCAAACCTCTATAATTTACTCTATCAAAGTAACTCTTTTGTCAGACATATTTCTAAGTGTATTTCTAGTCACACCTCAGGGCCTTTCTGTCCTCCGCTGGGGACACTTCCTCTGCATTACTTCACCCCCAAGGCCGCCTTTTCAGCTATCTCTTTCTCCCTTCCCTTCACAGGCACAGAAACAAGGGATTTCCTGAAGGTCACACAGCACAGAAGTGGGATTAGACCCCAAGGGCCGATCTGGGGGAGCCTCTTCCTAACCCAGGTGTGAGAGTAGAGTGAGGATGCTTTAATGAGCATGGTCAGAAGGCGGCAACTGACAGGGGTGAGCACAAGTAGACAGACAGACCAGCTAGCCAATGAGAGGCCAGTACCTACCTCCACGGTCTTGTACAGAAAGGAGTACACCAGAGAGGCGTTGGCGTTCTTCAGTGTGGTGGCCACCACTGGCACAGCACGGTTAAGGAACAAGCGCCTTTTTGAGGGAGGGGTGTTACATGTCCCCTGCTGCTCCCCACCCCGTTTCTACTGGCCCTTACCAACGCTCTATGTAAACTGTTCTCAGTACACTGCCCTCTGGATGCAGTAGAGGTTGCTGTGTTTGATCCACAGGAAGTGCACTCGGCCATGGCTCAGCAGCGGGGCCAGCACCCCCTCCTCCTCACGCTGCATAAGCAGGGGCATGAAGTGGTCGATCTCCGTCATGGGCACATCACCTTTGTAGTTTCGGCTAATCAGGGGCTACAGACAGGCAAAGAGGAGTCAGTCACCACCAGCACCCAGGCCTGGGGTACAGGGCCTTAGGCTGTCTATTCTCTTTTCTCATAGACACCCGCCCTCTATTTTGTTTTATGGAGGGGATGGTGAGATAGTATCTCATGTCGCCTAGGCTGGCCTTGAATACAAATGTAGCTGAGGATGACCTTGAACTCCTGATGCTCCTGCTTCCACCTAGCTAGAGCCACGATTACAAACACTCTACCAAGTAAACTACATCCGTAGCCTGTCTTTTCTTTGCTTATTTATTAGATAGTGTTTCTATGGAGCCCCAGCTGGTCTCAACTCTCAATCCTCCTGCCTCAGCTTCTTGAACACTGAGATTACAGGTGTTTGCCACTATGTCATGCTCAGCGTCTAATTCTCACAGATTTGTTATCTGAGGGGCCTAGGTAAGAGTTTACCCCTGTATGCCTCAGTTTTTATGCCTGTTAAGTGGGTGCACAAGACCCACAGCTAAAAGTATCCTGGTCCATACCAAGCCGTATCAACTTTCTACTAATGAGTGTTATGCTGGGCATAGGTTTGGGAGGTGGAGGCAGAGGATCAGAAGTGCAAGGCCATCCTTGGCTACACAGTAAGTTCAAAGCCAACCTGGGCTACCTGAGATTCTGCCTCAAAAAAGAAAAGAAAAAGGATGGTGGGCTAGAGTATAGCTCAGCAGTAGAGGACTAGCCTACCATGCATGAAGTCCTTGGCTTCATCCTCAGCACTGCGAAAGGCAATCATCATCAACCAGGAAGACTGGCTGTGCTGGACCTCGCCTTAACAAGTGAGAAGAGAGCTGGGTGGTGGCGGCACACGCCTTTAATCCCAGCACTCAGGAGGCAGAGCCAGGTGGATCTCTGACTTCGAGGCCAGCCTGGTCTACAGAGTGAGATCCAGGACAGCCAAAACTACATAGAGAAACCCTGCCTCAAAAAACCAAATCAGGGGCTGGAGAGATGGCTCAGAGGTTAAGAACACTGGCTGTTCTTTCAGAGGTCCTAAGTTCAATTCCCAGCAACCACATAGTGGCTCACAACCATCTGTAATGAGATCTGGTGCCCTCTTCTGGCCTGCAGGGATAAATGCAGACAGAACACTGTGTACATGATAAATAAAATAAATCTTTAAAAAAAAAA
>CABHPH010105513.1:0-35908 GCA_902168325.1 Peromyscus nudipes
CGGTCTGTAGTTCTCTTTCTTTGTTGTATCCTTGTTTGGTTTAGGAATCAGGGTAATTGTAGCCTCATAGAAGGAGTTTGGTAATGTTCCTTCTGTTTCTACTGTGTGGAACAATTTAGAGAGTATTGGTATTAACTCTTCTTTGAAGATCTGGTAGAATTCTGCACTGAAACCATCTGGTCCTGGGCTTTTTTTGGTTGGGAGACTTTAAATGACTGTTTCTTTTTTCTTAGGGGTTATTGGACTATTTAAATAGTTTATCTGGTCTTGATTTAACTTAGGTATGTGGTACCTATCCAGAAATTTATCCATTTCGTTTAGATTTTCCAGTTTTGTGGAATAGAGGTTTTTGAAGTATGATCTGATGATTCTCTGGATTTCCTCAATGTCTGTTGTTATGTCTCCCTTTTCATTTCTGATTTTTTTAATCTGGATGCTCTCTCTCTGTCTTTTGGTTAGTTTGGATAAGGACTTGTCTATCTTGTTGATTTTCTCAAAGAACCAACACTTTGTTCCATTGATTTTTTGTATTGTTCTCTTTGTTTCTATTTTATTGATTTCAGCTCTCACTTTGATGATTTCCTGGCATCTATTCTTCCTGGGAGCCTTTGCTTCTTCTTGTTCTAGAGCTTTCAGGTGTGCAGTTAAGTCACTAGTGTGAGATTTCTCCAACTTCTTTATGTGAGCATTTAGTGCTATGAATTTCCCTCTTAGCACTGCTTTCATAGTGTCCCATAGGTTTGGGTATGTGGTGTCTTCATTTTCGTTGATCTCTAGGAATGCCTTAATTTCTTTCTTTATTTCTTCCCTAACCCATTGGTGATTCAGTTGAGCATTATTCAGTTTCCATGAGATTGTAGGTTTTCTGTAGTTTTTGTTGTTGTTGAAATCTAACTTTAAACCTTGGTGGTCTGATAGAACACAGGAGGCTATTCCAATTGTTTTGTATCTGTTGAGATTTGCTTTGTGGCCAAGTATGTGGTCGATTTTGGAGAAGGTTCCATGGGGTGCTGAGAAGAAGGTATATTCTTTTTTGTTAGGATGGAGTGTTCTGTAGACATCAATTAAGTCCATTTGGGTCATGACATCAGTTAAGTCCTTTATTTCTCTGTTAAGTTTCCATTTAGGAGATCTGTCCAGTGGTGAAAGTGGGGTGTTGAAGTCTCCCACTATTAATGTGTGGGGTTTTATATGTGGTTTAAGCTTTAGTAGTGTTTCTTTTACATATGTGGGTGCCCTTGTGTTTGGGTCATAAATGTTCAGAATTGAAACTTCCTCTTGGTGGATCCTTCCTGTGATGAATATGTAATGCCCTTCTTGATCTCTTTTGATTGATTTTAGTTTGAAGTCTATTTTGTTGGATATCAGGATGGCTACACCCGCTTGTTTCTTAAGACCGTTTAATTGGAAAGTCTTTTCCCAGCCTTTTATCCTTAGGTAGTGTCTGTCTTTGTATTTGAGGTGTGTTTCTTGTATGCAACAGAAAGATGGGTCCTGCTTTCGTATCCATTCTGTAAGCCTGTGTCTTTTTATAGGCGCATTAAGTCCATTGATATTAAGAGATATTAATGACCAGTGATTGTTCATTCCTGTTATATTTTGGTGGTAGTGTGTCTGTACTTCTTATCTTTGGGGTTCCTGCTGTGGTGTTATCTATTGCCTGTGTTTTCAAGGGTGTATCTGACTTCCTTGGGCTGGAATTTTCCTTCTAGTGCTTTCTGTAGGGCTGGGTTTGTGGATAAGTATTGTTTAAATCTGGCTTTGTCTTAGAATGTCTTGTTCTCTCCGTCTATGATGATTGAAAGTTTTGTTGGGTATATTAGTCTAGGCTGGCATCCATGGTCTCTTAGTGTCTGCATTACATCTGTCCATGTTCTTCTGGCTTTCAAAGTCTCCATTGAGAAATCAGGTGTTATTCTGATGGGTTTGCTTTTGTAGGTCACTTGGCCTTTTTCCTTTGCTGCTCTTAATATTCTTTCTTTATTCTGTATGTTTAGTTGTTAAATTATTATGTGACGAGGGGACTTTTTTGGGGGTCTAGTCTGTTTGGTGTTCTATAGGCTTCTTGTATCTTCATTGGCATTTCCTTCTTTAAGTTGGGAAAGTTTTCTTCTATGATCTTGTTGAATATATTTTCTGTGCCTTTAAGTTGGTATTCTTCTCCTTCTTCTATCCCTATTATTTGCAGGTTTGGTCTTTTCATGGTGTCCCAGATTTCTTGGACATTTTGGGTCATGACTTTGTTGGCTTTAGTGTTTTCTTTGACTGATGAATCTATTTCTTCTACCGTATCTTCAATGTCAGAGATCCTCTCTTCCATCTCTTGCATTCTGTTGGTTATACTTGCATCTGAAGTTCCTGATCATTTACTTAGATTTTCTATTTCCAGCATTCCCTCTGTTTGTGTCTTCTTCATTTTTTCTATTTCCCTTTGCAGGTCTTGGACCTGTTTCATTGCTTTTTCATGGCTTTCTTTCAGTGCTTTATTGTTTTCTTCCAGGACTTTATTGTTTTCTTCTACTTTAATTGTCCTTTCCTCTAGGTTTTTACAGCGTTCTTGCCATTTTTTTGTCTTTTCCTCTATATAAGCCTCTACCTTCTTTATGATGTTATTCATAAGGCTGTTTTCTTCTGCTTTTTCCAATTTTTGATGATCAGCTCTAGATGTTGGAGGAGGGCTAGGTTCTGGTGATGCTGTATTGCTCTTCATTTTGTTGTATGTACTTCTGCCTTGACGTCTGCCCATCTCCTTGTGTTCGATCTTGGTCTTATCAGCGCACTTGGTGCAGAAAGAGCTGACAGAATCGGAAAGTCTCTCTCTCTTGTCCAGATGGGACTCTCTTGTCCAAATGGGAAGTCCGAGGCAGGTTGGGAGCTCTTGTCCAGATGGGAAGGCCGAAGCAGGATGGGAGCTATTGTCCAGATGGGAAGTCCGAGGCAAGATGGCAGCTCTTTGTCCAGAAGGGAAGTCCGGGGCAGGATGGGAGCTGGGGGCCGGTCTCTAAGTCTCAGGATGTGGCGGGGGTCTCTGGGTATGATGGACTTGGGGGCAGGGCTTAGAGACTGCAGTGGATCTTGGAGAAGTGGGGCCTTCCCAGTAGGGGTGGGGGTAGAAGGGAGCCTGCCCACTGGCCAGAAGCTGGGGCCAAGGTGGGCAGGTCTTCCCAGGGGTGACTGGTGCCCAGGGACAGGATCTAGGGTGAGGGCGGGCACTCACCTTTGTCCAGAAGGGAAATCCGGGGCAGGATGGGAGCTGGGGGCCGGTCTCTAAGTCTCAGGAAGCGGCGGGGGTCTCCAGGTATGATGGACTTGGGGACAGGGCTTGGAGACTGCAGGGGATCTTGGAGAAGGGGACCCTTCCTGGTAGGGGTGGGGGTAGAAGGGAGCCTGCCCGCTGGCCAGAGGCTGGGGGCCAAGGTGGGCAGGTCTTCCAGTGGGTGGCTGGTGCCCAGGGATGGGATCTAGGGTCGTCTCTGTGTTTTTGTATGTATCAGTGTGTATGTTACTTTGTGTGTTGGGAGGGTTGTGTGTATCAGTATGGGTGTATTTGTACAATGGATTTTCTTTACTTGGGACAAATTTCTCAAGGACATATAATTACTGAGTCATATGGAAAGTGCATACTTAGTTTTAAAAGAAATTACTAAGGTATTTTTCATAGTGTTTTGCAATTTTACATTTTTAGCAGTAATGTACAGATGATGAGGCTTTTATACAAAATTTCCAGTGTTTGGTATTTGCTCACTTCTAATTAGATTGTTTATTTTCTTACTATTGTGTTTTGAGAGTTTCCCTTTTATAGGTTTTGAATAGAAGTCCTTTATCAGATTTTGGTTACAGATACATCTCCTAGTACACATCTCTTGCTTCTCTCATGTCTTTTACAGATGGAAGGTTTTGATTTTGGTGAAATCCACTTTATCAGTATTCACATTTATGACACACTTTTGGTGTCTTCTCCATGAATTTAACCTGAAGCAGAAACGATTTTATTGTGTTTTTATTTTCTTTCTGTCTCTGAGTCTTTATTTCTTCCTCTCTCTTTTGATAGGGTCTCACTATGTAGACTTGACTAGCCTAGAACTTGATATGTAGACTAGGCTGGCCTTGAATTTACAGAGATTCAATTGCCTCTGTTTCTTGTTTGCTGGGATTAAAGGATTATTAGGATTATTAGAATATTAGGATTCTTAGATAGAGATGGCAACACTAGAGTCACTGTGACATGTTTGTTTCTCCCTCCAACTCAAAGCTTTGGGATATTTTAATATGGACTATCCCCACAGTACATTCTCTAAGAAATGCATGACTGATGCTCTGGTAATGATTCCTACCTGGTACTCTTGAGTTCTTGGAATTATACGGAATAGAACATTGTGTCAATCCTTCCACACTGTGACAACTATTGCAGTTACGCAGCCCCCTCTCCATCTGAAACTGTGTCCATTCCCTGGCTACTCACTGGCTACTCCTTTCTTATGTTGCTACAGGAGAGATGGTTTGATTTTCATGGGTTATTGATTCCTAAGACTGATTCAGTAGAAGCATGGTTTTAAATGAGATTGCCTTTTATTTTTGTTTATGTGTAGGATGTGTGTCCACATAAGGGTTTATGAACACAGGTGCAGTGCTCAAGGAGGCCAGGAGAATGCATCAGATCACCATAGAGCTGGTGTTATAAGTGGTTTGGAGAAGCCAGACATTGGTATTGGGAACCAAGCTTGTTCCTCTGCGAGAACAGCAAGCACTTAAACACTGCGCAATCTTGCCAGCCCTTAGAAGCTTAGTTTTTAATAACCTAATATTTAACCTTATTTAAAGGAGAGAGAAGTTTGATAATACTGAAATTCCATCCCTCATGTGGTCACATCTCTCTGACAAGTACATAGAGTCATCAACTTTTAATTACTCAGTTCTAAATTAACTCTCTTAGAGTTAAAGGGTACGTTTTAAAAATCAAGATAATTACAACCACAATTTTAGAGATAATTCCTTTTGAAAAACTGATATTCACTAATATTTCCTTTTTACCTCTGTAAATAATGTGTACCCACACATTAATGGAAAATGTTCTCTGTAGCTTCATTTATGCCTTGAAATATCCCAGGTCACTTAAATCTACTTTCCACCATTTTCTTGGTATTTTCTCCTCCCTCAACTTCCATAATACATTACTTTTTGCCTTGTTGGAGATCTCATGCATGCTAGGCAACACTGTACCACTAAACTATATTCCTAGTCTGGTGATATTTCTTTTTATTTCTTTTTAAAATTCTTTTGATTGATTCTTTGTGGATTTCACATCATGCACCTCAGTCCCATTCATCTCCCCATCCCATGTCCCCTCACTTCGGCCATCTGCTCTTGCAACCTTCCCCCAGAACAAAACAAAACTTAAAAGTAAGACCAAAAAAAATCAAAGCAAAAACAACCAACCAAAAAAGTCTCTGCATGGAAGATGCAGTGTGGCCCAGTGTGTCACAGAGCATACCCTCTAGTTGATAAATCTTTACTTGTAAGTGTTCATTGTAATCAGTCGTTGGTCTTGTTCAAGGCCCCTGGCTTCCCCACACTACCAACACTGGGCCTTCACTGGGACTTCCCTTGGATTTCCTGTTGTTGCCTGGTGTCATGGAGATCTTGTAGCTTTGGATCTGCAGGTCTGGCCCCTTCTAGATGAGGTGGATGTTTGTTGGACCAACTCATAGCTCTGGTTCTGGGCCTGTGTGGAAGTGAATTGGTTAGTCCACCAGCTTTCCCCCATTGTCTCCAGCCATGCAATCTTTCCAGTACTGCCCCGGCTATCTCACCCAATGCAGCAGAGAGCAAGGAGCAGGGCCAGTTCTCCTGTTCTCATGTCCTTGGGTCTGGTTCATTCACTCACATCTTCAGGACCAGCTCTACTGTTTTGCCCTGGTGAGGTGCAGGGCCCAGTCTCCTGAGTACTGCAGTTGGTGAGAGGCAGGGCCAGCTCTTCTATTCTCATGCTTCTGAGGTTGGCTCTCCCACCTGCTGCAAGTGGCAAGGGCTGGGGGGAGGGAGAAGTTGGGAGCAGCTCTCCTGGTCTCATGCCCACAGGACTGGCTCACCTGTGCCTCCACCAACAGGGTCAACTCCAATATGCTGCCAGGGACACTAACACAGACCCTGGCACAGTAGGATACAGACAGACCCGGATCTGGTACAATTTGGGTTGGGACCACACCATGGCCCCAGGTGATAGCACAGGCCATTCAGGTCTATATGGCCCCAGCAGCACCTTGACCCTCAAAGACTAACATGCTCAGGTGTTGACCCAGACTGCGGGCCTCTGCAGGGCCCTCAGTGGCAAGAGAAGCCACGGACATCAAATCAGAGCCCAGCTGCAGCAAGGCCACAGACCAAGACATGGCCCTGGGCTCCTCCACGTGCTCGCCAAGGCCTAGCATGCTGGCATTTTTTGATATCAGTTATTTCTTTCCCTTTTGGCTTTTGTCCTCCTTTGCATGTTTTTACAGGGACAGAGCAGCTGTACAGTTACAAAGAGGACGATGCAGCAAGGACCTGGAGGGGCCGACAACCAGGAACCAGCTGGCAGGGAGGTCGTAAAGGATATTAGACAGGCAGATGGAGAGCTATTATGGATCATGGGCATACAATGCAGTTGAAATGATGGCTATGAGGTGACCAACATGGACTTTTCACACTTACTAGATTGAGGAGCTCAAAACAGATTCTTGGCAACTCTGTGTCTTAAGAGGAAAAAACAGTAAGGATGTTCCTTAGAAAACTAAAAGTAGGACTATCAGGTGACTCAGTACCTTTACCCACAATTGTATTGCAATTACAGAAACAGATCATCTCACTTTGAAAAGAAGCTTTTTAAGACATAGTAAACACTTCAAAAGCTTCAGGAAGTCCATGAAACTAAGAGATTCACTGGGCATTTCCCTCTTCAAGTTTAGATTAGCGGGAAGGATGTGTGTACATACCTATAGCATACTTTGTGTGGGTATGTATGAATACAGTGTCTTCAGAGACCAGAGGCCTCCATATCCCTGGAGATGAAGTTCTAGGTGGTTGTGAGCTGTTTGACATGGGTGCGGGGAACTAAACTTTGGCCCTGTGGAAGAACAGTCTTGACCCTAACAGTTGTGTTACTCCCAACCCTCTTTTTGAGTCAGGGTCTCAGTATATAGCCCAGGCTTGCCTGGAGCTCACAAAGCCTCTGCTTACCCTCCCCAGTGCTGGGATTACAGGCATGCACCACCTTGCTCAGTCCAATAGATTCTTGATAAAGGCAAGCAATCTCTCCATCTTATCTTTTGCTTCTTTTAAGTGATTTTCCTTTTTACACCTTTGTCTAGCTTCCCCCAATCCTTTCTGCTTTTGTCTCTATCCCAGAGTGCTTCTGGCTTTCTCTCTCTCTGTGTCTTCATCATCCTGCCTTTGGTCTTAGTTCTTTTTACTGCCTCTGTTGCTCCCATTCTGTTCCCCTTTCATGAACATCTTCTTCCTTTCACTTCTTACACTCTGCTTGATGTCTTTAGCTCCACCCAGCTGCCACCTCCCCATCAAACAAGGCTTTAGTACTCACCAGCTTGAGACAGTTAACACTGACACATCAACTTCAATTTCTCAAGTTATCTTTATCAGCTATTTATCACTATTTCTGAGTGGATCCAGGGTGGAAAATGAGTGATGGGTGTTTCTAAAAATGAAAATATTTTTCAAAACCATTAGGGTGCAGTCATTGACATTTGGTAGCAGGGGTTCCTGGTGGCAGACATCCTCTCACACACATTATATACCTTAGAAAAAAGCTGGTGACACCTAAATGGAATTTCCAGCTGCAAATGAGAATGAAGGTGCTCATTGTAGTTCCCATGGAACTCACTCTTTCAGGGTCACAGGAAGAGGTGAGCCTAGAACTCGTGGAGACAAGTCTGACTGCACTGTCACCCCAGCAGAGCCATGGAAATCTACTAGGCTGAGGACGTGACAGTGGGGGAGGCACTGCTTCTGTTAGCTTTGCTTTCTGGTGTTCAGCTGTGAAGAAGCTGAGTTCTTGCCGTACTTGACTCACCCACTGTGTCTTATTAAATCATTCTGCATGGGTCACACAGGCTGGTGACCAATGGGTGTCTGTGAAAAGGCTGCTTTAGTTCTTCCAAGGACCATTTCAGATACTCTGGGTAGTGGAGAAGCAGATTTTCTCTGATTCCAAGGAAGCAACTCCCATCCTTGTATCCAATTTCACCTGGGTGATTTATGTGTATGGCCAGGAGATAAGCAATAAAACGATCCCACTGAGTCCTGTTTCTCTGGTAACAAAGGCTGATGCTATCTAGTCAAAGAAATTAAATTTGGAAGGAAGTCTATTTGCAGAGGGTGGTTTTTCAGTTATTAAAAATGTTTACCCATGTATTCACCTTTATTAATATTTTTTATTTCTTTATCTGGATTCAAGTTGTTGCCTTGTATCTTTTCATTTCAACCTGAAGAACTCCTTTGAAATCTTTTTGTAGGGCATGTCTAATAGTAACAAAGTCCTTGAGCTGTTTATCTGAAAGTGTCTTAATGTCTTCCTCATTTATATTTTATTATATATATATACATATATGTTTGCTTATGTATATAAACACACAAATATATATGTACACACATATATGCACATACATATAAATATATATGTATATACACATGTACGTATATACATATTTGTGTGTGTGTACATACACACATGGGTGCATGTGTGTATGCACATGTGTGTGCATGAGTACTCAGGGATTCCAGAAGAGGACATTGGCTCCCCTGGAGCTGGAGTTACATGCAACTGTGACCTCCCTCAATGTGAGTGTGCTAGGAACTGAACTCAGGTTCTCTGCAAGAGCAGCAAGTACTATTAATCACTGAGTCATCACTCCAGGCCCTCTCCAATGTCTTTGCTTTTCCATGAATATAAGAGGCATTATTTCATAAATCATCTATAGAACATTTCATTTAAATCTTAACTGAATGCCGCTAGAACTGTCAAATAAGTTATAAGACTTTCTTATAACCAATCAAGGGAGGTTCCCAAGTTCTCTTCTCCTCTCGCCCCTCCAAAGACTCATGCAGCCCAAAAGAATAACCTTGAATTCTTGCTCCTCTTATCAGAAAGTGTGGGTGCTTCTGGTGGATCAGCAGCCGTGTGGTGCAGGGTCTTCTCCGTGGTACAGCTCTCATAAAGGCAAGTCTTCCTGAGAGCTACACCTCCCCAAACTCTTGGTTTCCAGAGCAGAAAAAGACAATCAGCCAATGGTTTTCACACTAGGCACTCAGGAATACTTGGCAATGTCTAGAAACCCTCTCAGAGTCATAACTGTGGAAGGAGTTGTCACTGCCTTCTGGGGAGTTGAGTCTAAGGTTACAGCTGCTAATGGACGACTCTCCCACCTGCTACTGAAACAACCAAAGTGTCAGTAGTGATACAAAGAAGAAAATCTGACATAAATAATTGTTCCTGAAGCCCTCATTTCTTAGACAGTCCCCACGCATGCCCTCATGTCCCTCCCACTCTTGATGGCACATGTCTTCCCAACAAGTGTTCCTGGCCCACTGAATCCGGGTGGGAAGTCATCGGATGGAGCAAGGACCATGTATTGGTGGCTATACCACTGAGGAAGCTGACAGCTCCACCCTACAACCATCAATTACAGTTATCCTTTCTGGGAGAGGTGAGGACTCCTGAGTCCCTCCCTTATCCATGATGAAATGTTGGCAGGTAATATGTGCTCTCCAGTGCAGTAGTGGCATGCCTGTTTTGGGGTAACCAATCACTTTCTTAGTGGATTTGACCCTATTCCACGAGAAGAACTCATGTCTGAATCTGCAAACCTGGTCAAGAGCCCATGGCTGCAGATGTGGCAGGCCCTAGTGGGGAGCCTACAACTGTTGTTTTGCTAAACAGACAAGTGTTGTCATTTTCTTAAATTGTTGCTGCCTTTTTAGCCACAGCGGTCTGAATCAGCAACTGCGACTCTGCCCACTACTAGCAGCGGTTAGGCTGCAAGTGCCAAAGCCAGAGGGAATTCTGTTCCCTCAGATGCCAACTCTTTCAAAGCTATGAAGGGAACTTAACTAAATCTCTGTCCCTCTAGTGAACTCAAGATTCAAAAGTTAAGGTGGAATTCTGTTCTTCAGAGAGGCTGAATAGCAAGTAGCTCACCTCCTCTCCTTGCTCATGTCCTCCAGAAAGCCCTCCTGCTTCTCCTTGACCCTCTTTAAAAACCTTTCCCCATCTGGCTCCTCCCTACTACATCCTGTCAGCTAGTTGGTGACTCAGCCTCCTGACCAAAGATTTAAACAAACACATCTTTCCATCACTAGACAAATGTTCCAGAGCATAAACAAAAGTAACACACCTTAAAATAATAGTCTGCAACAGACAAGTTGTCAAACTGCCTTCTAAATACTCAGGTTTATATCCATGATTAAGGCTTTACCAAATCTTCATCCCAGAAACTTCATAGCACAGCAAGGTTAATGCACAAGCACTAAGAGGCTTTTCTATCAATTTTCTAGCAAATGTCTCTCACTAAATCATTTCTTCATCCAGAGGAAAAATAAACAACTGAGTGGAGTGAGGTACAAGAAATTAAAACCGGGGGCTGGAGAGATGGCTCAGTGGTTAAGAGCACTGCCTGTCCTTCCAGAGGTCCTGAGTTCAATTCCCAGCAACCACATGGTGGCTCACAACCATCCATAATGAGATCTGGTGCCCTCTTCTGGCCTGCAAGCATGCATGTAGGCAGAATACTATATACATAATAAATAAATAAATCAAAAAAAAGAAATTAAAACCATAAATGCAGTGAAATATAAAAATTTATAGCTAAGTTTTAGTTGTAAAGATAATGAAAAGTAAATATTATCCACGTAAGGTCACAATGACAGTGTATTGCACGCAACTGGCTGCTGTAAGGCAAAATTTACTGTCAGAAAGGGACTATCAGATATCTTCAAAGTAAAAGGATGAAGACCCACTACTTTGTGGAGTTAATTTTTTTTTGTTTATTTTTTATTTTCATTGTTAGATGTTTGAATTTCTTATTTGGTTTGGATATTACTCCTTATCAGATGTAATTTGCAAATGCTTTTCCCATCCCCTGGTTCTCTCCTCAGCAGTGTTGATGCATTTTGCATTGATGTAATACTATTTGTGTACATATGGCTTTGGTGTCTGTGCCTCTAAGTTCCCCATCCAGAGTATGCTCTCTCAGCTATCTCAAATATCATCAAACATTTCCCATCTTTCCTTATAGTAATTTATAGTGTCTGGTCTTAGGTTTAAGTCTTGAACTTACAATTTCTAACACTAAAATACTGATAACTATAGTCCACATAAAGAAAACATTTCATATTTCCTTGTAACTTTAAGTGTAAAGAATCCTGAAACCAGGAGTTTGAGACCTGATATGAAATAATGTGCTGGGGCTTTACAAAGCTGATTGTATCAGGCGCACCTGCTTTCAAGTGACATCTTGCCCAACTTGGCCTTTTCTGGATGTTGCTCCTGGCCTGTTGAGGCCAAGGGTCTTGATCACTGCCAAATGTTCACTAAATTTCCTTTAAGTCCACAGACTTTACTGCCCTGACTAATCCCCCTTAGGGAATTACAGCTTGAGCTATCTAAAATTCTTTCAGCTTTCCTTGAACTGGAAATAGTTCACTTCAGTGGCTACCTTCTTGTGAAATGGTCCCTGCATCTGTCCCCTGTGGTGGGAGCCACAGGACAGTGGCAGAGGAAAGCAAAGTCCTAACTAGTTTCAGCTACGAAACTGTCCTACCCCCTCAAAAAACCCCACAAAAAACAAAAACAAACAAACAAACAAACAAAAAACCAAAACCAACAACAACAACAACAACAACAAAAACTTCATGGAAACTTAAATGTGATGATGCTTGTTTAGAAGACTTAACTTTTAAAATAAAGGCACTCAGATTTCCTTTAATACATAATTTCTTGGATTAAGTATGCTTGCTTCTTCATTAATTACTTGAAGATGCAGAGATTTAAATCTAATTAATAGAATTCGTAGTCAACTGGTAAGCTACCAGAAATGAGCTCCCATTACTAATTTCATGTAAATTAAGGAGATCATAGCATTTAATGTATAGTGAGTAGGCTGATAGGCAGCTTGCTTTGAGAATGGAGCAGTCTGCATGCAAGAGTGATATGCAAACTGTATCCAGCACCTATAGCCACTGACAATGCATTTTTAAATGAGATTGCTAGCTTACATGTCAAAGGGGGTGGCTCTACACACATTGGAAAATTCTGTAGACTACAAAATATAGAAGAAATTTAATGTATTTTCTTTATAAATTATTTGAGTACCTGAGACAAGGGCATCAGTGTCATCAGTTTTGTATCTGTTGCTGAGCCCACCAAGCTGCAGTGGATAGCTCCAAACTTGCAGTCACACAATTGGCCTTGGTTAAACTCAGTGGGTCACAAAACAAAACTAGACATGCATGTCAAGAGAGATGTGGAGGGAGGAGGAGTAGACAAGAGAAGGAAGGATTGAGAGAAGTTGAGAGTGATTAGTATGCATTATGTACATGGATGAAATTTTCAAAGAGCACATTTAATTAATACAAATCTTAAGAAAGAAACCACCTGAGTACTCATAAATATTATTAATGTTCTGGGTGACTAATTGTCAAAGTATTTAACCAAGCTGTGGCAAAGGCTATGTTTACAGTTAATATTCTACCAAATTTATTTTAAATTAACTCAGGTTCTGCACAAAGACTTTTTTTTTTTACACATTATAAGCCTCAACTTTCAATTAAGGAGCTGTTATTATTCAGTTACAAAATTAATGAGAGATAGAATTGATTGAATGCTTGCTGTATTTGCAGGGTTTGACTCTCAGCACTTTACAGATATTGCGTCATTTAACCCTCTTAATGAACATTCTGAGGTGTGTACTATTGTATCCTCTTTGGAGATGAAGAAGTAGGTTACCAAAGACTCAGAAGCACAAAGCCAATAAATTACAAAGTCAGGATTAGGACACAGCCTGCCTAGCTGCAGAGTCAATGCTTAATCTTTACTGAGCAAGTTGCCTTTATGATAGGGTAGGACATATTGTGTGTTATAAGTAACACATTCTCTCTGTGTTTCTCTGTCTCTATCTCCTCTTTCCCTTCATTCTCTTTTTCCTACCACCCTTCTTTCTTCTCTCCATTACCCTTTCCTTCATCCTTTATATGTGTGTGTGTGTGTGTGTGTGTGTGTGTGTGTGTGTGTGTGAGTGAGTGAGTGTGTGTGTGTGTGTGTGTGTGTGTGTGGTCCCGGTGGTCATAATCTGGGCAACTTCTCTACAGTTGACCTGTGCCCCCAGCCTGTTATCTCTAGTGTTTAATGCTTCTTTGCCAAAGAATTTGTACTAGTTATCTTTGGCTGTTATCTTGATTCTGCCTAAAGTCATCTGAGAGTGGCCTGGGTGCATGTCTGTGGGACACCATCTCTACTGTTAAATGATTTAGGAGCGTAGCTCTGTTAGTGGAAACATTTACTGTGTGAGTGGTCCCAGAATTTATAAGAAAGCTAGTTAAGCATGGGTCTCTGAGTGAAGCATCCAGCAGCATCCCTTCACAGATTCTGCTTCAGTTCCTGTTTAAGTTCTTGCACATCTTGATGTTCTTTAATGATAGACTGTGACCTGAAAGTGTAAGTCAAATAAATTATTTCCTCTCCCAAATTGCTTTTGTTCATAGTGTTGTCACAGCAAAAGAATAAAGCTAGACCAGAACAGCATTTCTATAATCACATGTTGTGTTTGGTGACTTGTCATTACTATAACAGCATATAAGACAACTTAAATGAAGGAGAAGGGTTTTTTTTTCTTTCTCTTTTTTGGAAGTTTCAGTCCAATGTCAGTGGGCCTGTAGCTCATGATGGGGGTGCAAAGGGAAGAACCAGCTTGTCTCAGGGAGGCTGCAGTGTAAAGGAAACCATCACCCCAACTCCTCAGGGTCGTGCCTCTCCATGATTTAAAAATCTCTCATTTGGTCGCATTTCATTTTTTATTTTTTAGTCTGTTGTAATGGCTAATCTTGGTTGTCAGTTTAACTGCAACTGGAATGAACTAGAATCCAAGCAGCTGAACACACCTGTGAAGGATTTTCCTAATTGTATCATTTGAGGTAGGAAGACACACCCAAAATCTGGGCCACCCCTTCTGGTGGCAGCCTACATAAAAGAGCATGGAAGAAAGAAACTTTGCTTTTGCCTATTTGCCCCCACGCTCGCTGGCAAGTCTGTCTATGCTGCTGCTGCCGTTTTAAAACCAGCTCTCAGCAGTTCTACAGGACTCTAGTGCCAGACTGTGACTACTGAGTCATCCAGCTTCACGGACTGAACAACTATTGGATTGTCAGCCCTTCTATCTAAGATAGCCAGTGTTGTACTACCAGGACTACATGCTATAAGCCAGTCTAAATATATATATATATATATATATATATATATATATATATATATTCATTATATGTATATTTATCCTCTGTCATCAGTTCTGTTCTTTTAGAGAACCTCAACTAATACATCTTTCTTATTTATTTATTCATTTGTTTGTTTATTGAACATATGGTAAGATTTGCCTTTGGGGAGTATAAAGTTCTGCCAATATTAGTGCATACATATCTTATAACTGTCATATATGGGAAGCAGAGTAATTCTCACACCTCATTGATTCCTGTCAGGCTGTGTGAAAGGTTGATTTATTGCTTTGTGGTTGCTGTTTTTTTTTTTTTTAAACCAGCTTTTCTGACTTCTAATTCACATACAGCACGACTACCATCCACAATGCAAATATGACTACAGTTGATTTTAGAAAATGTTCATCACCACAAAGAGATATTCTATATCTTTTCAATACCATCCAAGCAGTGCCAACCAGTCATAGACTAAGACTGCCAAAATTGTGAGCTAAAACAAAGCTTCCTTTTATCTAAATTGATTGCCTCAGGTGTTTGCTGCCTGTGGTGGCTTGAATGAGAATGGCCCTCATATGCTCATGTATTTAAATGCTTGGTCTCCAGTTAGTGGAGCTATTTTGGAAAGTATTAGGAGGCATGACCTTGTTGGAGTGGTGTGGGCTTGTTGAATGAGGTGTGATACCAGGGTGTGAGCTTCAACGTTTCAAAAGCCCATGTTAGGCCCAGTCTCTCTCTCTCTCTCTCTCTCTCTCTCTCTCTCTCTCTCTCTCTCTCTCTCTCTCTGCATGTGTGCCTCTCTCTGCCTGTGGATCAGGATATAAACTCTCTGCTACTGCTCCAGCATCATGTCTGCCTTTCTGCTGCCATGCTCCCCACCATGATAGTCATGGACTAACCTTCTGAAACTCTAAGAGATTCTCCAATCAAACACTTCTTGTTATAAGGACCCTTGTCATGGTGTCTCTTCACAACGATAGAAAAGTAGCTAAGATGCTACTGTAGTACACACCTGACAAACTCAACTAACATATACTCCAGTTTGGAAATCAGACTCAGTGTTATAAAACACTATGTAGGACATGTGTTCCATTTGTAGGTGTTCATAGGAACTGTGCATTTCTTTTCCTAGTATTCTCAACTGGAGGACCACATTACTGGGGGATGTCTTTCTGTACACTGTGAATGTATGTTGTTCCCATTGGTTAATAAATAAACTGCTTTGGCCTATGGCAAGGCAGCTTAGAGGCAGGTGGGAAATCCAAGGAGAGAAACAGGAAAGAGAAAGGCAGAGTGGGAGAGAAAACAGACTGCCATCCTGGGAGCAACATGTACTGGGATGCAGGTAAAGCCACGGAACATGTGGCGATACGTAGATTAATAATTATGGGTTGAGTTAAACTATAAGAGCTAGCTAGCAAGAGGTCTGCCATAGGTCATACGATTGATAATTAATATTAAAACTCTGAATGATTATTTTATAAGCGGCGGTGGGACTGCAAGGCTGAACAGGACCAGAAAAACCTTCTGCTACACCACATCTCAATGTGGCAGTTGGCAATTTGAGGGTTCAGGTGAAGTAAGTGAACTTCTAGAGTCAAGGTTCTGGGGTGGAGATGACTGGGCCTCATGGAGATGACTGTTATCAGGAAAGTGACCTTATTTGGAACATACAGATTTTTGTTTTGTTTTGTTTTTGTTTTTGTTTTTCGAGACAGGGTTTCTCCGGGTAGTTTTGGTGCCTGTCCTGGATCTCGCTCTGTAGACCAGGTAGGCCTTGAACTCACAGAGATCCTCCTGGTTCTGCCTCCCGAGTGCTGGGATTAAGGCGTTAGCCACGACTGCCCGGCGGAACATACAGATTTAATTACCACTAAGGAATGCCAGTTTAAAGATTTTCCCAAAAGGATTGTTAGATTTCATTTGTTGAAAGTAATAGGGTTCAGTTTTGTAGTGATTTGAAAGACAAAGTCCCTCATAGGCTCATGTGTTTGAACATTGGGTCCCCAGTTGGGTTCACTGCTCGTGAAGAGCCCAGAAATATAAAAACTGTAACCCTGTACATTCTAGGAAGATGGGAACTGACAGTTAGCTGCCACTACAGACAAAGGTTACCTTTTAACAATAGCTCCCTGCCTTGCAGCTGACAACTATCATGGACCAAGGTTAATCTTTACCTCTATGTGACCTTCCGTCTTGCATTGTCTTGCATTCTTTCCAGCTGCAGGGAAAACAACTGTATCAAGATATCTACAGGCTTTTGCAAATATCTTAATGTAACACCCTGTAAGCAAGCCTAGCCTCAAGATTTTAAAAAGCTCTTTGACCCATACCTGATGCTCAGTTTTCACTATAATAAGAGGCTCAAAACCTTCCCCCACTGTCACAGTGTCAAAAGCCAAAACTCTGACTGTGGCCCCAGGGAGCAGGAAATTTCTTTTTGGTCCATGGTGTCTGGAATAACTCTTGTATAATATTAAAAGGACCAGCCTTAATATTATACTTCCTAAGGGCTCAGGAGAGAAAACCATGAACAGCAAGAACTGTTTTCGGGAAATAGAATCTCAGCACACGGAGCTCTTTAGTCCATTTTCTTTAATTCTATCCTTCAGTCTCTAGCTTTACAGTTATATACCCAAACAATCACAGTCCTCCCCTCCAGCTAGGCCACCAGGCCTGAATTTCTGCAAGGTCATAAAGGCAGGTAAGAGTTTCCTCAGGCAGTGATTGTCAGGTTTTCTTTTACAACCTGAAAATGGAGTGGTTAAGGGAGGAGGTCAACTGAGAGCTAATATCAGTTAGTATATCAAAAAGGGAATTTATGTGCTCAATCTATATTCCTAGGAGTGGTTAGGTAAGAAGCTGGGGGTCTATAAAGTTAGTAAGGCTTTAAGAAAGAAGGGTCCGAGCAGTGTCTCCTTGTGGAATTTACCTTAAATCAGGAGACTAGCATGTGGTGGTCTGGACTGTTATTTCTGTTAGTCCTTGGAAGTGGCTAAGGGAGATATCTAATTCCCGTGCTGAAAGGGGAGAAATGGATGGGGGGGGGGGGGGGGGGGGGGGGGGGAGGAAGCCTTTCCTGAGGCTGTTCTCCAAATATCTTGAATGTATATATCCAAAGAGTCAGTCTACACTGTTAGCACTTCTTAGGGAAAAGTAATTGGGAAAACTATGAAGGCACACATGATATTCATAGCAGAAGACAGCTGATATATAACAAGCCAAATAGCACCAAATGCTCCCTAGGATTTGGCTTCCTCTGAAGGAATTCCTTGATCCCTTCAGGTAGTGGCTTTTCTATAACCAGCTAAGTTCTTATAATATATTCCTGCAGCCTGTAGCAAATAACATTTGCTCTGGTTAGTAGACTTCGGTGGTCTCTTCCCCATTTGCATGTCCCTGGGACCCAACACTTGGAGAAGTTATGGAGCTCTTAAAGGATGCAGTCCTGCTGGAGGAAGTACATCCCTGGAGTTGGACCTTAAGATTGTATAGCCTGTTCTACTTCCTGTACTGTCTTTCTACTTTCTGTGTGGATGGAAATATGATCAGCCAGTTCCCTGCTTCTGCCACCCTTCCTTCCTGTACATTATGGACTCTGTCCCTCAGAAACCCGTAAGTTAAAATAAACCCTTTCTTCTTTTGGTTGCTTGTATTGGAGTATTTTATCACAGCAGCAGTAAAGCAATTATCATAATTCTAAAGCAAAAATCCCTGTAGCTTATGTTTTATGTATGGTGGTTTCATTAAGTGCATGCTGGCAGTTTGTCTTTTTCCAAGTGCTTCCATTTGTCTTTAGATCCAGAAAAAGTCCCCAGCAGCAGAGCTATATTGAAAATTTTAGTTTGTAGATGAGACTCAGGGATGGAACTGACTGGGGTGGAGATGGGTCCATTGAGACTTCCTTGTCCATTGGCCCTCCTTGGAATATCTGTCCCTATGACCCAGTAAATAGCACAGAGGATGAGGGAGTACCCCACACAACTTAGTCAAATTGATAAAACCTTGGTGGGATATTCTCTAAAAACAAATAACCAATAATAACAGTCAGATAACTTCTTTGGAGGTGGTGAGAGTGTTCGACCTGGAAAAAGCAAGGCTGCAGAGTGGAAAAAAAGAACAGTAATGGGAATGCAGTAGTGAGGATGTAGTCCCCATCAGAGTGTCACCAAGACATCTCCGTGAGGAGAAGAACTCAGCAGAAGTCATGATCAGGGCTGAGCATTGCAGAGAGACCAGGGGAAGAGCAGGGCAAACAGAAAACACTGGGACACACAGTACAGGGCCAGGAGGAGGAGTCACAAATGTCTTGCCATCAATTGTCAAGGTAATTTGTGGCAATTCATTTAAGATATGTTCAGTCAGATCTCGAAGTGGGAAGCTAAACAGCATCAATTTGTTTTATTTTTACTTTGGCTTAGAAATTCTTGGTTCTGTGCAGATGCTTTGCAGTGTAGACATGTTGCCCCAGGCCTCATGGCTCAGCTGGTTGTTGTGAGCCAGCAGCCTGGGCCTCAGCTATTCCAGCTCCTGCTGCGTTCTCCTTCAGCTTCTCTAACTCTTTTTGGCTTTGTTTTAACTGCAGGTGGAAGCTTCCAGCTTCTCCTTCAGCACTGTTACAGTGGGGGATCCAGGATGGGAGAGAGAACCATGCAAGTTCAGATCAGTCCAGGGGTCCAGTTCATCCCAAGTTTTGTTCTTGTTTTGATAAAATTATACATGACATAAAATCCATAATTTTTACAGTTTTAAGCACATAGCTGGTGGCAGGAAGCACATTTGCATTGTTATGCAACTGTCAGTACCATCGCTGTTCAGATCAGATACTTAGTCACAAAACAAGTCTCAACAGCTTCAAGAACACTGAAATAACCCCTGCATCCTGCCAGAACACTATGTACTAAAGCTGGATATCAACAACTGAAAGCCTACAAATGCATGGAAACTGAACAACTCCCCACTGAACAACTACTGTGTCAAGGAATGAATATGAATAAAGAAATAAAAGACTTTCTAGAATGAAATGAAAATGAACGCACAACATACCCAAACTTATGGGACATGTTAAAAGTGGTGCTAAGGGGAAACTTCATAGCACTATGAACTTTCATAGAACCCTCATTTAAAAAAAATGTTAAATAAAGATAATGTTAAAACTAAAAAATTTCTATAGAGACCTGAGTGACCTCTATTCATTATTCTTTGCCCCCATATCAAGGAGACTAAACAAGCAGATCTTGATAGAATACTCTGCTTCCCGCTCCTGCATTACCCCTCAAAGCCTTAGCCTATCCCTATTCCTAAGTATCATGTCACAATACCTAGAAACACATTGTGCTTGAAACCCACATTGTTCCCACATGTTAAGTCCCCAGAATTTTTTCTGCCAGAGAACACACAGCCATCAAATTCTCTTAAAATCCATAATCCATAGAGAAAACAGAAACCAAGGAGCAAAATAGCCACATAACAATGAAAAATGAATATCAGCACCTAGAACTATAATCTTCCCAATCCCAGATGCCAAGATGTCAGTGTAAAAACAAAATCAATAACAACCAGGACAATATATCGCCACTAGAGCCCAGCAACCCTGCCTCAGCAGGCGCTGAATATTCCAATATAAATGAAGCATAAGAAAAAGACCCTAAAAATATTATATGAGTATGATAAAGGTTCTTAAAAAGAAAATAAATAAATACCTTTAAAAATCCAAGGAAACACAAACATACAGTGGAAGGAAATTGAAAAAACGGTTTAAGACTTGAAAATGGAAATAGAGTCAATAAAGAAAACATAAACTAAGAGAATTCTAGAAATGAAAATATTTAGGAATTTGAGCAGGAACTAGAGACAAACTTTACCAGCAGAATACAAGAGATGGTAGAGAGAATCTCAGGCATTTAAGATAGACTAGAATAAATGGATGCATTGCTAAAAGTAAATACTGAATCTAAAAAAAATTCTTACACAAATCATCCAGGAAATTTGGAACACTATGAAAAGGCCAAACCTAAGGATGATCAGAATAGAGGAAGGAGAAGAATCCTATCTCAAAGGCCCAGAAAATATTTTTCAACAAAATCATGGGAGAAAATTTTCTTTCTTTCTTTTTTTTTGTTCTTTGGTTTTTCGAGACAAGGTTTCTCTGTGTAGCTTTTTTTTTTTTTTTTGGTTTTTTCGAGACAGGGTTTCTCTGTATAGTTTTGCGCCTTTCCTGGAGCTCACTTGGTAGCCCAGGCTGGCCTCGAACTCACAGAGATCCGCCTGGCTCTGCCTCTTGAGTGCTGGGACTAAAGGCGTGTGGCACCACCGCCAAGCTGAGAAAATTTTCTTAATGTAAAGAAGGAACTGTCTATCAAGGACAGGAAGCATACAGAGCACCAAACAGATTGAACCAGAAAATAAATTCCTCTCAGCATATGATAATCAAAACACTAAATGTACAGAACAACAACAAAAAAGGATGTTAAAACATGCAAGGGAAAAGTCCAAATAACATTAATTATAATTAATAATAATTAAAGCAAACCTATTATAATTATATCGGATATCCTACAGATGGTACTAAAAGGAAAACTTAAAGAGGTTAACTACAACTATGAAACCACAGGGAATAAATAATCTCAGACCAGCAAAATCAAAAGAATGGAAACACACACACACTTTCACCACCACCACCATCATCACTATCACCAACAAAATAACAGGAATCAACAATCATTGGTCATTGATATCTCTCAACACCAATGGTCTCGATTCCCCAATGAAAAAAACACAGACTAACAGAATGAATGAGAAAACAGGATCTATCCTTCTGTTCCAATCAAGAAACACACTTCCGACATCAAGGATACATATTACTTCAGGGCAAGAAGCAAGCTGATGGAGACTGCAACTGTTCCCTGAGACAGAGCCTGCCAGCACCCGATTGGACTAAGGTCTTTATCCTTATACCCAAACACCCCAGCCCCTAGGATTTGGGCCCAGGGGCACAACCCTGCGCCCCTACACCACAACCCACTGCAGTTCCAGTTTCAGGCCAGTTGGCAGGCAGACCTCCTGCACACAGGTCAGACTACCCCCATCACCCATCAGACCCTGTAACCCAAGCCCCACCTTCCCCCCAATCCCACCCACTCTCTGAGACTGCAACTGTTCCCTGAGACAGAACCTGCCAGCACCCAACTGGACTAAGAGGCCAGTTGGCAGACAGACCTCCTGCAGACAGGTCAAATTACCACCATCTACCACACCCTAAGACTGCAGCTACTCCCTGAGACAGAGCCTACTAGCACCAGTTGGACTAAGAGCTGCTTCCTAAGATGAAAAGTCCATCAGCATCAACTAGACCAAGAGCTCCCACTGGATTAAGAGTATCAATCAGACCAAGAGAGGCTCCCTCAGACACAGACACCACTTGCACCAAGTGGAGAAAGAGATGGGTAGACGCCAGTGCAAAAATACAGTCAACAACATAAAAACCAATATGGCTCCATCAGAACCTACATTAGCAAGACCTGAACATCCCAACATGGAAGAAATAGAAGATATCTACCATAAAAATGACTTTAAGAAGATATTAGAGATCTTAAAAGAGGAAATGAAAAATTCCCTTAAAGAAATCGAGGAAAAGTCAAACAAAAAATGGGAAGAAATCAGTAAACCCCTTGAAAGCCAAGAGAAAGCAATTAAACAAGTGAGGGAAACAATTCAAGATTTCAAAACTGAAATGAAGTCAATAAAGAAGACACAAACTGAGGTAATTCTGGAAGTGGAAAATCTGAGTAAATGAACAGGAACTACAGATGCAAGTATAACCAACAGAATGCAAGAGATGGAAGAGCGGATCTCTGGCATTGAAGATCTGGTAGAAGAAATAGATTCATCAGCCAAAGAAAACACTAAAGCCAACAAAGTCATGACCCAAAATGTCCAGGAAATTTGGGACACCATGAAAAGATCAAACCTAAGAATAATAGGGATAGAAGAAGGAGAATACCAACTCAAGGGCACAGAAAATATATTCAACAAAATCATAGAAGAAAACTTTCCCAACCTGAAGAAGGAAATGCCTGTAAAAATACAGGAGGGTTACAGAACACCAAATAGACTGGATCCAAAAAGAAGTCCCCTTGCCACATAATATCAAACCACTAAACATACAGAATAAAGAAAAAATATTAAGAGCTGCAAAGGAAAAAGGCCAAGTAACATATAAAGGCAGACCCATCAGAATAATACCTGACTTCTCAATGGAGACTCTAAAAGCCAGAAGGTCCTAGACAGATGTTATGCAGATACTAAGAGACCATGGATGCCAACCCAGACTATTATGCCCAACAAAACTCTCAATCAACATAGATGGAGTAAACAAAACATTCCATGATAAAACCAGATTTAAACAATACCTATCCACAAATCCAGCCCTATAGAAAGCAGTTGAAGGAAAAAAATCCAACCTAAGAAAGTTAGATACACCCATGAAAACACAGGCAATAGATAGTCCCATACCAACAAATACCAAAGAAGGGAAACATATAACACTATCACCAAAAAATAACAGGAACTAACAATAACTGGTCATTAATATCCATCAATATCAATGGTCTCAATTCACCTATAAAAAGACACAGGCTAACAGAATGGATATGAAACCAAGATTCATCTATTTGCTGCATACAAGAAACACACCTCAACTTCAAAGACAGACACCACCTCAGAATAAAAGGCTGGGAGAAGACTTTCCAATCAAATGGATTTAAGAAGCAAGCTGGTGTAGCTATCCTAATATCTAATAAAATAGACTTCAAACTAAAATAATTGAAAAAGATTGGGAAGGACACTACATATTTATCACAGGGAAAATCCGACAAGATGAAGTCTCAATTGTGAACATTTATGCCCCCAATACAAGGGCACCAACATTCATAAAAGAAACATTACTAAAGCTTAAATCGCACATCAAACCCCATACACTAGTAGTGGGAGACTTCAACACCCCACTCTCACCAATGGACAGATCTGCCAGACAGAAACTTAACAGAGAAATAAGGGAACTAACAGACATTATGACTCAAATAGACTTAATAGATATCTACAGAATATTCCACCCTAACACAAAAGAATATATCTTCTTTTCAGCACTCCATGGAACCTTCTCCAAAATCAACCACAAAACAAATCTCAATAGATACAAAAAACTGAAATAACCTTCTGTGTCTTATCAGACCACATGGCTTAAAGTTAGATTTCAACAACAACAAAAATTACAGAAAGCCTACAATCTCATGGGAACTGAATAATGCCCAATTGAATCACCAATGGGTCAAGGAAGAAATAAAGAAAGAAATTAAAGATTTCCTAGAATTCAATGAAAACGAATGTACAACATACCCAAACTTATGGGACACCATGAAAGCAGTGCTAAGAGGAAAATTCATAGCTCTAAATGCCTACATAAAGAAGTTGGGGAAATCTCACACTAGTGACTTAACAGCACAATTGAAAGCTCTAGACAAGAAGAAGCAAACTCACCCAGGAGAAACAGAAACCTGGAAATAATCAAATTGGTGGCTGAAATCAATAAAATAGAAACAAAGAGAACAATACAAAGAATCAATGAAACAAAGAGTTGGTTCTTTGAGAAAATCAACATGATAGATAAGCCCTTATCCAAACTAACCAAAAAGCAGAGAGAGCATCCAAATTAACAAAATCAGAAATGAAAAGGGGGACATAACAACAGACAATGAGGAAATCCAGAGAATCATCAGGTCATACTTCAAAAACATGTACTCCACAAAATTGGAAAATCTGAAAGAAATTAACAATTTTCTGGATAGGTACCCCATACCAAAGTTAAATCAAGACCAGATAAACTATTTAAATAGACCAATAACTCCTAAGGAAATAGAAACAGTCATTAAAAGTTTCCAAACCAAAAAAAAAAAAAAAAAGCCCAGGACCAGATGGTTTCAGTGCAGAATTCTATCAGATTTTCAAAGAAGAGCTAATACCAATACTATTCAAATTGTTCCACACCATACAAACAGAAGGAACATTACCATATTCTTTTTTTGAGGCTACAGTTATCTTGATACCCAAGCCACACAAAGATGCAACAAAGAAAGAGAATTACAGACCAATCCCCTCCACGAACATTGATGCAAAAATACTCAATTAAATACTGGCAAACCGAACCTAAGAACACATCAAAATAATTATCCACTATGACCAAGTAGGCTTCATCCCAGGGATGCAAGGATGGTTCAACATACGAAAATCTGTCAATGTAATACACCATATAAACAAACTGAAAGAAAAAAACCCACATGATCATCTCATTAGATGCTGAAAAAGCCTTTGACAAAATCCAACACCCCTTCATGATAAAAGTTCTAGAGAGATCAGGAACACAAGGAACATACCTAAACATAATAAAGGCAATTTACAGCAAGCCGATAGCCAACATCAAATTAAATGGAGAGAAACTCAAAATGATTCCACTAAAATCAGGAACAAGACAAAGTTGTTAACTCTCCCCATACTTCTTCAATATAGTACTTGAAGTTCTAGCTAGAGCAATAAGACAACATAAGGAGATCAAGGGGATACAAATTGGAAAAGAAGAAGTCAAACTTTCCCTATTTGCAGACGATATGATAATATATAGATATTATATAGATAACAGGGTCTTTCCCTGTTAGCTAGCCTCTCTGGAGTTGTGGGTTGCAGTCTGGCCATCCCTTCCCTCACATTTAGTATATACTTATGAGTGAGTACATAAGTGTGTACATATCATGTTTGTCCTTCTGAGTCTGGGTTACCTCACTCAAGATGATATTTTCTAGTTCCATTCATTTGCCTGCAAATTTCATGATATCATTGTTTTTTACTGCTGAGTAGTACTCCATTGAGTATATGTGCCACATTTTCTTTATCCATTCTTCAGTTAAGGGGCATCTAGGTTGTTTCCAGGTTCTTGCTATTATGAATAATGCTAATATGAACACATGTGTCCTTGTGGTAAGATTGAGCATTCCTTGGGTATATGCCCAAGAGTGGTATAGCTGGGTCTTGAGGAAGACTTATTCCCAATTTTCTGAGAAACCGCCATACTGATTTCCAGAATGATTGTACAAGTTTGCATTCCCACCAACAGTGGAGGAGTGTTCCCTTTGCTCTGCATCCTCTCCAACATAAGCTGTCTTCAGTGTTTTTGATCTTAGCCATTCTGACAGGTATAAGATGGTATCTCAGAGTTGTTTTGATTTGCATTTCCCTGATGACTAAGGGTGTTGAGCAATTCCTTAAAAGCCTTTCAGCCATTTGAGATTCTTCTGTTGAGAATTCTCTGTTAAGCTCTGTAGTCCATTTTTAATTGGATTGTTCAGTATTTTGATGTCTAGCTTTTTGAGTTCTTTATATATTTTGAAGATCAGTCCTCTGTTAGATGTGGGGTTGGTGAAGATATTTTCCCATTCTGTAGGCTGTTGTTTGGTCTTATTGACTGTGTCCTTTGCTCTACAAAAGCTTCTCAGTTTCAGGAGGTCCCATTTATTAATTGTCACTCTCAGTGTCTGTGCTACTGGTGTTATATTTAGGAAGTGGTCTCCTGTGCCAATTCATTCTAGACTACTTCCTACTTTCTCTTCTATCAAGTTCAGTGTAACTGGATTTATGTTGAGGTCTTTGATCCACTTGGACTTCAGTTTTGTGCATGATGACAGATATGGATCTATTTGCAATCTTCTGTATGTTGACATCCGGTTATGCCAGCTCCATTTGTTGAATATGCTTTCTTTTCTCCATGGTACAGTTTTGACTTCTTTGTCGAAAATCATATGTTCATAGCATGTGGATTAATGTCAGGGTCTTCAATACGATTCCATTGGTCCACATGTCGGTTTTTATGCCAGTACCTAGCTGTTTTTATTACTACAGCTCTATAGTAGAGCTTGAGGCCAGGGATCATGATGCCTCCAGAAGTTACTTTATTATACAGGATTCTTTTAGCTATCCTAGGATTTTTGTTTTCCCATATAAAGTTAAGTATTGTTCTTTCCAAGTCTGTGAAGAATTGCATTGGGATTTTGATGGGGATTGCACTGAATCTGTATATTGCTTTTGGTAAGATTGCCATTTTTACTATACTGATTTTATCTATCCATGAGCATGGGAGATCTTTCCATTTTCTGATACCTTCTTCAATTTCTTTCTTCAGAGACTTAAAGTTCTTACCATACACTTGCTTAGTTAGAGTTACCCCAAGGTATTTTATATTATTTTTGGCTATTGTAAAGGGTGATGTTTCTCTGATTTCTTTCTCAGCCCCTTTTTCATTTGTATATAGGAGGGGTATTGATTTTTTTTGAGTTAATCTTGTATCCTGCCACCTTACTAAAGGAGTTTATTAGCTGTAGGAGTTCCCTGGTAGAATTTTTGGGATCACTTATTTTTTTTTTGGGACACATAGATAACCCTATGAAGGAGAAGTGGATGAGACCTATACGAGTGGACTAGGTGTGGGCAGGTGGCAGAGGGTGAGGAGTGGGGGATGAGAACATAGGGAAATGGGAGGGTCAAGCTCGAACAGGGATAGAGTGGGAGGGCAGGGAGGAAAATACCATGATAGATGAGTACATCATGGGAATAGGAAGAGGCAGGGTGCTGGGGAGGCTCTCAGGAATCCACAAGGTTGACTCCACCTTGGTTCGCTAGCAGTTTTCCAGAGGGCGCCTGGACCGGTCTACTCTAGTGACCAGCCTAGCAAATAACCTAGCTGTCATCATAGAGCCTTTGTCCAGTGACTGATGGAGATATATACCGAGATCCACCGTCAGGCACCAGGCTGAGCTCTGGGAATCCAATTGTTGAGAGAGAAGAGAGATATTGCAGGTGAGGGAAGTTGAGATCATGATGGGAGGACCTGCAGAGATGACTGGCCACACTAGTGGAAGCCCATGAACTGTGGACTGGTGGCTGTGGAGCCCCCATGGGACTAGACTAGGCCCTCTGGATACAGAAGATGGTTGTTTGGCTCAAACTGTTTGGGGGGCACCCAGGTAGAGGGATCAGGATCTGTCCCTGGTCTATGGTCAGGCTTCTGGAACCCGGTGCCTGTGGTGTGACACCTTACACAGCCTTGGTGCAGTGGGAAGGGGCTTGGACCTGCCTAGGCTCAGTGTGCTGGGCTCTGCTGACTCCCCATGGGAGATCTCGATTTGGGGGGTGTGGGAATTCAGGGTGGCTTGGGAAAGAGATTTTTTTGATTAGACAGAAAAGGGGAAGTGCTGTGGGATGGTCTTTCTGTATGATGTGAATATGAATGTGTTGCTACCACTGGTTAATAAAGAAGTTGCTTTGGCCTA
The DNA here is from genome assembly GCA_902168325.1 of Peromyscus nudipes. Taxonomy (NCBI): domain Eukaryota; kingdom Metazoa; phylum Chordata; class Mammalia; order Rodentia; family Cricetidae; genus Peromyscus; species Peromyscus nudipes. The sequence goes on from CABHPH010105513.1 coordinate 27,843, forward strand.
TGGCAAGAAAGGTTATAGCTAAGGCAAGAAATCCAAGCAAAGAGATACAGAGAGAAGACAGGTGGAGTCAGGAGACTTTATCCAGCCACCCAAGGAGCAAGATGCCAGCAGATCGGTAATGCTACAGCCACATGGCAAAATATAGATGAATAGAAATGGAGTAATTTAAGATGCCCTTTGCCCTTCTGCCATCATGAATAAATATGTGACTGATGTCTCACAATGAGATAAACCAAAGATAACAAGGTCACCATGTCTAATTCTAGTCCTTAAAATCAATAAAACATTGGGCACTTCTTCAAAGCTACTCCTCAGTAAAATAAACAAAACCCAGATGTTCATAATCTGATTTCTAAAGATATAGAGTATCCTTTGTGGACATGATAATAATGGAGAAGTTGTTTTTCAGATCATGAATAGACTTAACCTTAGTGATTTCACAATCTTCATCCTTTAAATTTATCTTCTGTTTTTGACAAGCTACCCTTTCTAAAGTCTGACTTTCCTGTCCACATTTTAATAAGTAAATCTCTTTTTCAAATTCTTTGATCTCGGAGTTCATATTTCACATCAACATATTTTTATATTTCCTAGGATGGAGATAGAAATACATGTATCCCACATCAACATGCTTTTATGTTTCTTGAGATAGAACTGCACGTAATAGCTGATGAAATGTGAGAAGGGAAGTTGTGTTTTTCTCTAAGGTTGAGTTTCTATCACAGAATGACTTGAAAATCTCTTACTGGTGTTTCTGGTGATGCAGTCCCTCTGAAGACCTACCTTTGGGAATTTATGTTCTCATAATAGAGATGACAGGAAGACTGTGGGAGAAAGATATAGCACGAAGTTGGAGTCTGCCTGTCTTCACAATGTTTAGAATGGCATATGTGTTGTCCTACCTTCTGAGTTCAAATCTGAGCTCTGTAAGTTACTAACTATGAAATAATAATTCATATAAATGTTCTGTGACCCGTATTCCTTGTCCAATAACTGGGGAAAGTGAGGCACCTGCTGGACAGTGTTCTGATGAAGAGTAATTGGAATGTATGAACATAGGTTAGTAATAGAGTGCTATGTGAATTGTAGTTACAATTAGTTTGATGTATTTTGGATTCAATTTGAGATGTTTTCCTTAGAAAAGACTAAAGATCAGTTCAGTTCTGTGACCACACATGTGGTGCTGGTGGTTATATTTTTAAAGAGCCAAATTAAGTATGTATTTAACTAAGTTTGCCTCAGTGAAAAAGAACATAAAGTTGCCTTAAATAAGACAACCTGTCAGTTATATTAGGAAATAAAACTTGGGGTAAACTGGATGGGAAATCCTACTTTGATAGTCTAGGGGCAAGATCAACTTTGTCTTGGAGATAAGTGTGGTACAGCAGCTGAGCAGAGGTTTGAAATTTTAGAGCTGGCTGGAAAAACGCCAGGAGGCCTGTGGAGATCTCAGCCTTCCTTGGCCTTTGGCAGGACTTGGGAGCAGACACAGCCTGGACTGTGAAGTTAGAGGCCACACAAGTTGTTACAATTTGGAGAATTTATGAGTAGATATTGGAAATAACTACACAGACAGGACACAGAAAGGACTTAGTACTTGATATAATGCAGGTCAGCTTTACCATAAATTCAAGCATTGTGTATATTCATATTCTCAATTTTCCAAATTAGAAAACCAAGGATGGGTGAGTGAAATGTAATAGTCCTGATTATTTTGATTGCAGGAGACCAAAACCAGTGTGAACTAGTTAAGGCCAAGTGAGGAACTTGGGGCTGATATCCATGGAGTAGCTAGGATAACCCTGAGTATCAGTTTTTTAGAACAAGAGAGAATAAAGGTATCAAATCCCATTCTCTTCCTGGCCCCTATTCTCCATACACATTTCTACATGTCAATTTCATGCTTTCACAGTGATTTTTGCCATATGGTTGGAAACATGGGTTCTGGAAGCTCACTGCCTCACACTTTCACTACCCAAGAGACATAGAGGAAAACTCTCTAGTGTGGGCCACATGGCCACTCCTAGGCCATTGATGGTGAAGGGATCAGATGCTGACCTTGGTTGCCTTCATGGTGTCAACAAGTCTGGAACTTCAGTTTCAGATGGAGAATTCAGAACCAAAACTCTATAACTCTGGGTGACTTGTCCTAAGTCTTGCACAGCTTGTAGTGATGGAACTGGAATTGCAGTTTGTGCTGTTCTGTTCTGTTCTGTTCTGTTCTGTTCTGTTCTGTTCTGTTCAGAAGTGCCTTCCTGTCCTTCCTGATGTGTAGTGCTACTAATGATATCTAACAAAGGTTTCATGTCTTTTAAAGTGTGCTCATTAGTGATGTGAAGTCCCTGTATCAATGCTCTCAGAAGACCCCTGTCATGTAACTTCTGATTTTTTGTCTCTCAAGAACCTTAAACCTTGTCACAGGGCAGAATTTAGCAAGAAACAAAGCCTAATGAAGTGTTTATCTAAGGATCTTAAAGCCATGCAAGTCATTAGCTTGTATGTAGACTTGGTGAGCTGTTTACTTATCACTGAGAGGACTGTGAGACTGTGGTATTCTGGAGGGAAGCATTTAAATTTTATGTTTTTCATTTATAAAAAGCCAATGACTTTTTAGGAAAGGATTTCATATCTTTAGCTTTTATGTCTTCAGAAAGTCACCCACACAGCTCACTTGCTCACTTGTCTGTCCTTAGAAATCTTGACTCATGTTCATATATCAGCATTGCATTTTCTAAGATTGTGGCTGGGATTAGAAAATTCTGCTTAATCCATATTTCTAATGCAATCTGAAAGGTGAGCCACTATCTTATTTTTTTTTGTATTTAATTTTGCCTCCAGATTGGTATGACCTTCAGGTCTTATGTAATATTTGCCTGGTATATGGCTTTGAATTTTATTTTTGGCTTGTTTGAATTAAAAAGGAGAGCTTTGTGTTCATTTAGTATGTGACTTTCACATCATGCAAATGCATCAAGGAAAAGCCCAAACAGTGAGAGTTCTGTACCTTAGAAAATGTGCTCTAGTTTCTGATGCCTCTTATCACACTGCCTTCCCATTTCTAGGATATGGAAGCCTAAACACATTGGGTATGTTGGTTGAGTTATAACCATTGCTGAAGTCAAGCCAACAACTCACTCTCTTTTTTGATGTGCATTCTACTTTCTATGATTTGTTACTTTGTGGGGGTATTCTCTTCAGGATAGAGGGACATTTTGACAGTGACAGTGAAGCCCTAGAGGGAAAGTTTGAGTCTGCAAGTTTCTTTTGGAATGTGAGTTCTGTGTACTTATCTTGTCTTCACCATTTCTTAGTTTTTGTGGCTTTGGATTCATGCCAACAATATAAGTTTCTTATTACTCTTGGAATATAGCAACTCAGCGCTTACTGTCTCACAGGCCAGGAACTGAGTGCAGTTTAATTGTGTTCAGCATCAGTCACAGCAAGTCTCAATTTAGGGAGAATCAGCTTCCAAATTTTCTCACGTGGCTACAGAGAGTCTCAGGCTTCCCCTGGATATCAACTAAGACACAGTCTGGAGACTCTCACAATCTTGTGCTGACTTTCTGCAGAACAATTGAGCAAAGAAAAATAGAGATTATGGGATTATAAGTGTGTACCACCACCATACCCAGCCTAAGAGTAAATGTTTAGACTTTCATAATTTAGAGAAGTTATATAGTATTGCTCACATCCAGTTTTATCTACCTGTAGTTTAAATAGCATTCCTGACCAAACTGTCCTCCTAGATTTGCAATGCTGTATCAAGAGCCACCCCTATATACCTTGTAGGTCCTGGTACCATTGGCTGCGGTGAGTCAGCATGGTGGGTAGGGCACTACAGAGTTGGTGTATTTGTTTGTCTTCATCACATAGGTCGATACTGTGCATACTTAACTGTACATGTTGGTCCTAAACCTATAACCACTATAATGCAGTTACTTACTGATTCATATTATATTAAAAAAAATTCCTGTCCATTCTTGCAAACTTTAAAGAGTAGTGCCATCATTATTATAGGTTTCAAGTAGAGTTCAATTTAATCTAATTCAGAAAGCTTCCTGTAAACACCCTTTTATTAGCTACCCTTTTCATTATAGAAGCAAATTATAGAAAGAAGGATTGGTTCTGGCTCACAATTTCAGGTTATTTCAGTCCCTTATGGAGAAAGAGGCATAGCAAGGTGAGTGTGTGGCAGGGCTCTTCACATGTGACTGGATAAGGAAGCAGAGTGTAGACTCAGAGCCAGAGACAGCTATACCCTGCTAAGGCCTGCCTCTTGTGACCTATGTTCTTTAGGACAGTCTCATGTACCAAGGATTTCACAAACTCTCAAAATAGAGCCACTTCCTGGGAGCAAAGTAAAGTGAGCCTGTGGGGTCATCTTCCATCAAACCCTGACAGTAACTCTTTCTCTGACCTTGAGGATTTGTATTGATGACAGATGTTGGAAGTCTTTCACTTCTCTCTTATTCTTATACTGTTTTCATTCTCCTCCCTAACTATACAGAATATGAAGTATAATCTCCAATGGTAGCTGTGTGTGACCTTTGAGAAGAAAGTCTATCCTCTGCTTGAATGGCCTTTGTCTTGATATTAGAGAGCCACAGTGGCTTCAGAATGACAGTACTGAATACATGTTGTATAACTATAAAAAGGGCTGCCACCAAGAAACTGCTATTTGGATTTGTGTTCTTTCTCCTTTGGCTCTTTTCTACAAACTCAAATAAGAATAAAAGGAAGAGAACCCTTTTCATGGCAATCTATGTAATAGGAACAGGCTCCAGGAAAAGTATATTTATTCTAAGCACCAGCCTGCAGTTCCATGTTGGAAACTCAAGTTGTTCTCACACTTGTCTACACTCTCTATTAGGCATCAGATTTTTTTCTTTTTGTTTTTTGAGACAGGGTTTCTCTGTGTAGCCCTGGCTGTTCGAGAACTCACTCTGTAGACCAGGCTGGTCTTGAACTCTCACAGAGATCTGTCTTGTTCTGCCTGCTGAGTTCTGATATTAAAGGAATATGCTGTCACTGCTGAGAATAAGCAATATTTGAGGTCTCATCCATAAACATGACATTTATACCACCCTCTAAGACACGGGGAATACTATGAAAGAGAGAATGGGAAGTATATGCGTTATAAAATAAAGGTGAAGGACTATGAAATGCCAGTCTCTACACTTGATAAAATATTTTTAGTCATGATCTCACAGCATTTGTGGTTACTCACAATGAACCCTCACATGACTGGCCCTGTCAACAATCATTTGTAGAACTAGAAAGAGTTTACGGGGCTGGACCACTCATTGCTGAACTATAGACTATTGAGTGCTGAACTATAGACTATTGATAAACTCTGGGAGAGTGAGAGTCATGATCTTCAGTTTTGTACCCAGTGCTGAGCCCATGAGGCAACAGTGGATAGCTCCAAACCACAGTTACACAGACTGTCCTATAGTTTAACTAAACGGGTTACAAAACAAAATGTACAGATATGAATATGAGAGAGATCTGCAGTGACGGGTAAGGCTCTTTGCTCTGACCTCTTGGGCTTTCATCTCTGCATTGGCTCTGTGTTTCTCATTTAGTAAGACGGTTATTTCTACATTTGGCACCCAATGTGGCAAGGATTCATTAAAAACCGCTTGGCTTAGTGGTGGGTCCGGTATCCCGCCTGGGCGGGCCCAGCTCCCTAGCTAGGCTTAGGACTCAGGCCTGCTGGAGATACTTCTAATTGCAGTAGCTACACGCAACTGCAGATAGGCTCTCGGCTGAAATGCCAACGCACATGGTCGGAGCTTAAGGAAGCCAAAGCCCAGGCTTGACTGGGCTCAAGTGGGAACACGTGGCTGGATTTAAGCTTTTAGCCAGAACTCGTGGCTACACTTTCTTGCTTGTTTGCTCTCTCTCTCTCTCTCTCTCTCTCTCTCTCTCTCTCTCTCTGGATTCACACCTTGGACACTAGGTAGCTGTTTTGAAATTCCCACGGATTTCTACTATTCTACACAGAATTCGTAAGTCAATTAAGATATCAGATATTTTAAAGGAAACTATTTAAAAGAGAATTTTTTTTTCACATTAAAAAGAAATGGATTTTATGTGTACATTGGAAGAAAATTGGGCTTTGTTTGAAATTTTAGGCAGTCTGACAATGGAACAACTATATGAGAAGATTAATGTTGATGGAATTTATGCATTTTATTACTTTTCTTATCCTCATTTCACTATTCAAAAAGATAGTCAATTTAAGTGCCAAGATAAAAGTTTTAGAAAAACCTGTTAAACCTGTTAAAATGAATTATAGAGAAATTCAAATTCAGACAGAAGAAATTAACAGTGAAGTTGTTTCAATATTGAATCATAAGGTTACAGAAAGAAAGCCTGTTTTCACACAGTCATCCTTAATTTATCTGGTAACCATACAGCAGTTATCTGATCAAGTGAATACACAAAATGTTTGGGCTCCAATTGAAATGTTAGATTTACAAAGGTTTAAGGAGGCAATAGTATCTTATGGCATGCATTCCCCATATGTAAAGCAAATGTTAAACACTTGGTCAACTTATAATAGCATTATACCACAGGACTGGTGGGAGCTGGTACATGCTGTTCTGGAACACGGACAATGGCTCCAGGGGCAAATGTGGTTCAAGGAGGAGGATAAAAATATAGAAAAACAATGGAGGGATAAAGGAATACAAGTCTTCCAGGATCAGCTTATTGGAGAAGGCCAATATGCTTCAGTACAAACACAATGTTTATATGATATCCAAACCTTAATTCTATGTCAAATGGCAGCCTTGAATGCATGGGACAGAGTTGAGGAACCAGGAAAGAAAACTGAGTCATTTACAAAGGTTATACAGGGCCCAAAAGAATCTTTCACAGATATTTTACAAAGACTGACTTCATCAGTAAAGAGAATGGTCCTGGATTCAGAAGCTAGTCAGATAATAATTGAATCTTTGGCCTTTGAGAACGCGAATGCAGCATGCAAGAGAATAATCAGGCCATTAAAGGCAAGATCTGCACCCTTGGAAGATTGGATTAGAGACATGGTTAATGTTGAGGCTCATGACCAAGATGATATGTGGGTAGGAGAAGCAATTTCAAAAGGTTTGAGGAATGTTAGATGTTTTGGATGTGGAAGGAAGGACATTTGAAAAGGGACATTCCTAGAAACAATGTTTCTTCAAGGAACAATGGCAACAGAATGCCCCTTCCTTCTGGAGTATGCAGAAGGTGTGGTAAGGGAAAACACTGGACCAACGAATGTAGATCAACAAGGGACAGGCAAGGTAATCCTTTGCCTCGGTCTTTGGGAATCTCCCAGAGGGGCCTCATGCAGGCCCCCACAGCAAATCCAGTTCAAACCTTTCCTGCAGTTGTAGAGGAAACCCCTACTCAGAACAATTAAATAACCAAATGCCTGTTGGAATAAATCATGCTGGTTTGGATGATGAAACAGAGAGAATAGAAAATTCAGGAGAAAACATAAAGAAAAATTTTTGGCAAACTTCTATTAATGAACAAAGACCAAAATTAACAATAAAAATAAATGGTGTTTTGTTGTCTGGTTTGGTAGACACAAGTGCAGACGTTACCATAATTGCACCAGAATTTTGGCATCCAACTTGGCCTCTTCAGGAGGTAAACTTTCAACTGTTAGGAATTGGGACATTATCTCAAGTAAAGCAGAGTGCAAGATGACTTGAATGTATAGGTCCAGAAGGACAGAGAGGAAAATTAAAACCATATGTGGCTAACATAGCTATGAACCTGTGGGGTCGAGACCTGTTGCAACAATGGAAAATTCAGATTAACATCCCTCCAACCTCAGAAACAGATCATAAACTAGTGTATGTTTCTGAGAGAAATATTAGAAGATATTATTCTAATGAGTGGTCACCAGCCATCCATATTATACAAGAACAGGGCACAACAACTGATGATCTCCCAAAGACACCAACAACTCTAACTTTAAAATGGTTAACAGACAAACCTGTATGGGTTCAGCAATGGCCTTTAACAACAGAGAAACTCCAGGCTTTAGAAGAGCTGGTAGAAGA